>JBBYHK010135598.1:6713-37567 GCA_038382065.1 Adansonia grandidieri | reverse complement strand
TAAAATTTAGACTTACCATAGATAACTGCTAAATTCCTCTCCTTTTTATCTCTATTATTTTGCTAAATTATTGTTTTTAATTTTAAATTACGCTATAAATCAACCTCCTAACGCTCGTTATACATGCAATTCATTTTTCTTTTCTTTTTTTTTTTAAACAAAAAGATCGTAAACTTAGTAATAACGAAAAAATTATAAATTTTAAAATTTAAATTTTAAATATATTAAATATAACCTTTCAAAAATTATTATTTAAACCGATCGAGCTATTTTTTTTGAGTTCAAAATATTGTTATTATTATTATTATTATTATTATTATATAGAATTCAAATGCTCTTTCACCCTATTAATTAGTGAACTCAAATGAAAGACTGACTTAAGCTAATATGGTGAAACGTCCTTTTCAAGCACATCAACATCCATTTTTTTTTTTTTTCAAATAAAAAGGATTCTTTTTGCTGATGCAAATATATGGACAAAAAAATAGTTTTTCAAAATGTGATAAATTGCTAAATATGATTTATTAATAAAATTATGGATTTTTAATTTAGATGAATAACTTATCCCCAAAAATAAATAAATAAATAAATAAATAAAAGTTTTCCAAAGTGTGCAATAAATCGTCAGAGGCTAAGGTGAAATAACTATGCGATCTATAATAAAATATTAGATTTTTAATTTTAATAATCAAAGTTCAATCTTCGACGATTAAGCAAAATATATATATAAAAAGATAAATCCAATGCGTGACAAATCGAAATTTAGGTAAACTAATAGTATCGAAAGTTTGAAAGTTGTAACCAATACTACTTGAAACAATTGGGATTATGAGAATAACCCTTGACCTCCATTTTTTAGTAGTCTGCAAATCAATATATACATATATATATATATATATATATAGTTGATTATTGGTCAGTCCTGTTATTGAAAACTTTTATCTTGTACAAATTTGTTTCGAATTGTATTATTTTTATGCATATGATTCAACAGTCTACAAACAAATGTAATTAAAATAAATAAATAAAGATTGAAGTGGTCAAGTTATTGGATCGTCAATTGCAGCCTTCATGTATATTGTAGATTATATAAAAACATATATATATATAAATATTAATAATAATGTTTAATTAGTAATTAAAGAATTGAATTTGAAAGCAGCAAAGCACAAGTCTTAAGAAAAATTACAGCTGAAAAAGAAAAGGAAAAATAAAAATTAATGCAAAAGAGTTCATAGCGTGTGGGTTACTTCTACCTTTCGACAAATTCTTCCCTTTTGACCATCTACGTAAAACCTCTAATATAAAAATTGATAAATTTATGTAATAAACATGACTTAAATATGATTAATAGGCTAAGTTTAATATATATATATATATATTGTAATTATATTTAATAATTTATATTATATTTCTATTTAGATATTAAATTGATATACCTACAAATATGTGTTAGGTTGCTGGAAACCCAAACCCAAATGCCAAAAAACTACGTACGGTGATAATAATTCCAGACTGAGAAAAAGAAAGATAATTAAAGACCTAGTTCAAGTGATGATCTTTTTTTTTTTTAATAATTGAAATTATCATAAATCTAAACTCTAATATTTTACTGTTTAAAATATTAAAAATATATATTAATATTTATATATTTTTATAATTAAATTTTAAAAATTTATTTTTATTTTTAAATAGTAATTCAAATTAGATTAATCTAAATTTATAATGTATTATTTTAGGTCTTATCCAAATAAAATTGCGCTTGTTGGACTAATGAGTAACTTGGTCTTTGGATAAAACAATTGAAATTAAGAATTCACAACTTATAATGAAGTTGTAAATGTCTACTATTGTACTAAAAAGGAAAAATCTAAGAAGTTCTGTTTAATTTTTGCATAAAAAGGGCAATCTCATAAAACAGACCATTAAATAGTATTTTGACAAAATTTTCCCATGATTAATATATTTTCTTCTATAATATCTCAATAAAAAAAAAAGGCAGAAAACATGAGTGGGGGCAATGATCTCAGCAAAGCAAGCAAAGTTTTCATTAAAGTTACAGTCTTATCAAATATTATGTCAATTACTTTCATACTCTTAAGACATGATTTTGGGTAGTTTTTGCAGCATTTTATCTGTACTTCTACCCTTTTAGATACTGCAAATTTGTATTTGATTGATTTCAATGGCAAACTTTCATAATTTGTGTCCTATCAGTCTCGATCACGGGCCTTCCATGCTTTTTTCTTTTTCTTTTTTTTTTTTTATTTCCCTTTCAACTTCTAAAATTGGAATTTGCAAGTTATGGTTATAATTTGTTGAATTGAAAATGAACTACCCCCATTCTTTTTCTTCAACCATCAACAATGAAGAATCAGAAAAATTGGATGAAATTAATTATAATCAGTAAATGTAATTATTTGTCAGATTAAAGAATTTCTTGGTTAGAATTATGTAGTATAAAATTTTGGATTTTTTTTCTAGAAAAATAGGTTCTGCATTTTGATAAATGGGTTCTTGCAATTATTACGTTGCAATAAGATTTTTGAGATTTAAATTCAAAACTTATTATGTATCATCTTTAAAAAAAAAAAAAAAAATTTAGTGAATCAACTAAACTAAATTCGGATTTTAAAATTCCAATGTTATTTTCTTTAATATGTGAACAAAATTTAACTTCCAGGATTAGCCAGATAGAAAAAGATTTTGTACATAAAGGCCCTCATTAGTGCCTAACAACCTTTCCAGCCAATCAGTTGGGTATCGGGTGGCCTAATCTTGCATTTGTCAATTACTCAGAAAAGAAATGTTTAAATCACATCTAGTTTGTGTTCCACTTATCTATTATTAAGCCTGCTTGAAGGTGGCTTAGGGGCCCTACCTAAAGATTCTTACGTATTTCCCCTTCCAAATTCACATACAACTCTTCTTGCTCTAGATAATTAGAAATGTAATCTTTTTCATTATTCATATACTCGTATATGTATCTTGAGAGTTAGAACTCGAAATTCATACAATTATTATAGCTTTTGGCTCAATCCCACAACCCCAAAAAAATGGTTTTCCTAGGGACAGCTGTTAGTTGTAGGGAAACAATTTGATTCATACTCCATTGGATATGATTGTTTAGTTAGGAGCATGCCCGAGTTATGTTCTGACTCTTAATTTTTCATGAAATATCGGTATTCAATGCCTATTTAAACGTAAATATAGAGATACGATCCTTCAAATATATGAAACAAGATAAAAAATATTGAGCATACGCATGTCGGACAATACCTATATCCAACACTGATCCCGAGTCGGATTAACATAATGCCAGAGTATGTCTTTCAACCTTGGTGGGCTGTAAGCCCCGCTGCAAGACTGCAACATATTTCTTTTTCTACTTGAAATGTGATCAAGTAAAGGAATTAAGTAACAAGTAGGAAAATCTACAATAGTCTGTAAATAAGGCTAGAACGTTTAAGGTTCATGCCAATTGCTCCAACTAAACAACTAAAAATTGGTCTAATGATAATATTTAAAAGAAACTAAGCCTACAAGCTACACTATGGCACTACTTTAAAATGGGGGGCAAAGAAAGTAATCCAATGTTACCAAACTGTTATTGCTCTTATATCAGTAAGATACCAACAATAACGGAATTTTTGTTTTTCATATAGGAGCCTCACCGATCAAATTAAAAAGGAAGTCTTCATACCTTGCTCTCTGTAACTTGCCATCTGTTGTATGTTCAGTATTCAAGGTACAGCATTACCATCTTATGCCTGTCAAAAGGCCGTTTTAATCTCCAATCCTTCTGTTTACGACTAAATGGTCTACCCTTGCTGTTGGGGTCCCTGTTCTCTTTCACATCTGCCAACTTCCATACACAGTTCTCTTGCTCGATGGAATCTAGAAAGAAGACTCCACTCTTTTCTGTAAAGTCAGAATCTGAATCGTCAACATAACAAACTCTCATAGCCATATCTTTGAATCGATATAAGTCATCTGGTATCTTTAATATTCTCTCTGCACCAGGAGACGATACCTTCAAAACAAGAACATACTTTTTAGATAACAAGTATATGCGAAGTATCACGGCAAATTTGATCACAAATAGTAGAGAGCCATATCTTAGCCTCGGTACATAAGAACTAGCCACTTATTACCTCAAGAGCCAAATCATC
Organism: Adansonia grandidieri; assembly: GCA_038382065.1. NCBI lineage: Eukaryota > Viridiplantae > Streptophyta > Magnoliopsida > Malvales > Malvaceae > Adansonia > Adansonia grandidieri. Next base: position 33,395 of record JBBYHK010135598.1, on the reverse strand, counting down.
TGGTATTTCTCTTCGTTCTCCAGCTTCATCTAATCTTTTCTTATATTCTTGACTATAGCTCTGCAGTTCCTCCATGCTGGGACAACCGTATCTGATGAAAGGAAGAAAGCTCTTTTATGAACCCCAGAGATTCAAGTGCCAAGCTACATACATTAATGCTCACACGTACACCAAAAGATTATCCATCACAAGATGATTACAAAATTCCGCTGAAAAAATTTTACAAGAGAAAAAAAAAATTGGTATAATTCGAACTTTTCTAAATGACTTCCCATTTAAGTATCCAAAAAAAAAAAAAAAGAATTCCCGTTTTTCCTTCTTTCTTGACCAGATATTGATGAGTTCGGTCAAACACAATAAATTAGACTGCTTGGTTACTGCTTTTGATACTTAATTCTACTTCCTAAAAAAACTGGTATATAGCAATGACAGAAAGCAAATCATAATTACCGGAAACGAACAAATTGTTAAAACGGGACACCAATTCTAACATAATTGTTCTATTTAAAAGTAAAACCATGCATTTCATTCTCAAAAAGATAAATATTTTTTAAATTCTTCAAAATCATTCTCTACCAAGGTGCTATTTGCTTTTCATTTCCAGAAGCAAAAGATGAGGTATAAAAGCAACAATCAAATGATAGCTATTAGCTACATTCTTGAAAGAAATTTCCAGTTTCTCCGGCATTTGCGATCCCTAAGGAAGAATACTTACTCATTTGACAATTTGTCCAGCCTGACATAGATGTATCCACGAGGTGTAGCCTTGAAAGCATAAAGTTTAATGTCATCGTTAAACAGCTTTAAGACATCATGGGCAATAGAAAGAACAGATTCACCCCAAGAAACACCTTGTAATACAACTCCACCACCATCCCCCCCATCACCAACCTATATATTAATCAAAACAACTCGTTATCAAAAGCAAGGTAAAGTGTATAACTTCAAACAAAATCTAAGAAATTAGAAAATGATGTACTACCTTGGGCTCGACGACTTCATCCTCTTCTTCCCACCCATCTGTGGTTTCTCCTTCATCTTCATCTGTTTCATCTGCGAAAACAAAGAAGTTTAAGATAATCAGTTTTAGAAAAAGAACTTTGATCAAACACTTCGACTGCAAGGAAGAAACAAGGAAATAGAGATATACAGAGAAGTGGGTCTTCTTCTTCTTGCTGGCTCTCGTTTTTATTGCGTGCGGAAGTGGTGCTGCTTAAAAGACGGTAAGTAAAAGAAGGAGAGAAAGAGGAAATGGGTTTTAGTCGTAGATAAGAAGCAACTGCAAACCCAGATGAAGAAGAAGAAGAGAAGGAAGGGTTAAGGGCGGTGGGTAGAGGTAAACAAGAGAGCCTTGGCCTTGCAGTAGAGAAAGATGAAGCAGTGAAGCCCAAGGGAGGCCTCCGAGAGGTTTGTAAGAGAGACTGAATAATAATTCTACTATTGCTCATTCTTCCCTTTTCCCCCCTCCGTCTCCCACTTCAGCTGCTTTTTACTTTATCTCCCAACATTAGCAGCTATTGTCGGCGCGACTAAATAAATGGTTGCACTCTCTATTCTGTTCTACGTTCCCAGTTTTTCCCACCGTTTCTGGCTTTCTTAAGTTTTCATTCATCTTTTAGTAGTAAAATATATTAGTACCGTGGGAAGCGTATATAGCCCAATAACTTCCCAGGCAAATGCAATGCCACGGCCCAACTGGGCAAAAGATCAGCTGAGGATTTTTTCTATGTTCTTTGATTGGTGGCTGCATTGGGTGGTAGTGTTTTCACTTTTCCTACTCAGTCGCCCTCCAAGGGTTTTCCAATCCCCAACTCCGGCCAATCGTTTCTCTTTTTAGCCATCATTCTCAATTTGGTCGGGTCAAGTACAGCTTTAATTTGTCAATTGCCAATCTTCGCACAGTTCAGTGAAAGACAGACCTTAAAAGGAGGGAAACAGTTTAAAGACCGTTTATTTCTTACAACAGATGATGAAGGAAATACATGATAGAAAATTTGATTGCATTTTCATTTTCGACATTCATATAAACCCCATACAACATAACCATTTACAGAATCTTAAAGCAAAGGGGGATAATACAAATAACATAGAACTACAACAAATGTAAAAGATATTGAATGGTCTGTCTATAACCGGAGAATGGTTCGAAGTGTGTCACATAGGTTTTGGTTGGTCTGCTGTTCCTGCCTCGCCTGCAACTCTTGAAGCGGCATCTCATCGTAACACCTTGCCTTAAATAGAAGAGAAATGCGTTAAAAGCAAACACAAATAGTAGCTGAAAATTGGTGAAGCTGACCAATAATTGCATTTTGTGGTAAGCTAGGGCCTGTGCCAGATTCATTAGTATAGAACTTGAAGTGAGCCTTTGGTAAACACTCGGAGGAAGTGGCATCTGTAGCATGTTAAAATTGTAAACAATTCAAAAACCTCTGAGAGAGAGATAAGTAAAGAAAGGGGAGAGAATGTGAGAGATGGAGGCAGGAGGATAGGAATTGACCTCATTTTGTGCTCTTCGACTTTTTTTTTTTATTGTCCATCACCAGCAAAAAGTTCCTGCAGTGCTTTCACTGCAGCGGTTCTATTACAATCCCCCTGCATGCCTCCAAGGAAAGTGTCTGACAAAAGGGCAGTTGCGGATATATCTCTGGCCCTCAAGAATGGAATGGGCACTGTATTACCAGCTGCATATATTGAAAGGAGCTGCAAAAACAAGTCCAAATCAGGCATCTCAGCTGCAGTCACATCAAAAGTAGGAATAAGATAGGCGCGTATAAACAAATTGTAGTGATGGACAATAGGCCGGAACCAACCGGAAAGCATGGAATTCTTAATAGTTAATATTGGGGGATTTAGGAAAGAGGAAAGCGAACAAACGGAGGAAAGGGAACAAACAACCTAAATTCCTTCTGCTTAAATTCAAGCCAATCAAAACTTTGAATAGCAGAACAAATTCAGAATCAAAGTAACGGAAACAAAGATTCTCTCGAACTCCAGGGAGTCATCAACCAAGTTTTGACCACCTTTTCTGAAAGAGAAATTAGAGTAGCACTTATGTACCTATTGGTGCAGATATAGACTATGGAATGAAAATAACCTTATCTTGCAAAGCAAAGGATTTCTTGCTGACAGTTTCATTCTTCAATCTGCTACTACTGATTTCACTGCCACATTTTGCCTTTGCCTGCAGAATAATATCTGACCTCAGTTTCTCTTCAGGAGGGATAAATATTGGAGAAGATCCGTGAGCCGTTGACTGTGATTCTTCCATTGTCGCATTGTTTGCTAAAGCACCCCTTATATCATCCATCCTATAAAACAGGCCCCATAAATTGAATGCTCATCAAGTTGGCAACTAGATTAAAGACTTCGCTACTTCAGTAATACGTGCACTTACACAACATGGAGTAAAAGTATGAAGCAATTAAAAACTGTCATTTATCAAGAATAATTGTTTTGCATAAAATTCACATTAATAAACAAACACACACAAAGAATCGTGATCTGGAACTTATTAAACTTGGAAGAGTATAGAAACGGAAGTACCGTGCTTCAGCTAACTGGTGCCCTGTGCCATCAATCATCGTGCTTTCAACATATTCAAGAGCAGTTGAAGCTTCTTTACCACTGTGAAGTTGACTTTGAGCAAGTGACTTCTGCAACTCATCTCCACCATGAACTATCGCAGTGCCAAACTAACCTGTTAAACATAAAATCAGAAAAAAGAGATAACAATCTGATAAACAAATTTTAACCAAAAACTAATGAAGAAAAAGTTCACAGCCCTAAGCAAGTAGAATCATCTTAGCTCCAGCCTGCTTTATTTGAGATGACAACAAGCAAAGCAAATCACAGAACCTTCTACTCCCTCTTAGAAATTCGCCTTTTTTTTTTTTTTTCATTTTTGGGTAAATGCATCTAATTACACTAAAATGGTTGACACCACCAGAACAGCCAGATATTGTCTATAACCAAAATCAATTTGATAAACAAAGCTTCCACTGCTAATTTCCACTGCTGTAAGCAAAACACATAATTAATGTTATAAATCTAAAAGTTGCCTTCAAAATTAGAAAGCACATTCCATAAGTTTAACTATAGATCTCCCCAGCAAGCCCCTTTCATCCCTCCATTCCCCTTCCCCTTTTGTCAGTATTGTCAACATACATTTGCACAAGCATTGACTACATTTGCTCCACCACAGAAATGCTACCAGATTATTAGATATGACATGCAAAAAAGAACTGCAAACCTTCACTCGCCTCTTCCCTACCATCTAATATCTGATGCTTCTTCAAAGTGCCAGTTGCGGGAGCCTCATTTGCAACTTTAAGACCCATATTCTGAGGCCTTTACAGAACAGTATCTCCATAATCCTCATTAAATTTTGAACCTGCAAGTGAGCAGTTAGAACGAGATGAGATACATATACATGCATACCACGGACACTAGTTATTGTGTCCATGAGTGTGAGATGCGTGGACGCCCACAACTGTGCTTCATGTTTGGAGAGAGAGAGAGAGAGAGAGAGAGATTGATTAAGTGCATTTAGAAAAAGAGAATCCTGAAATGGAAGGAGCAACAGTTTGTGCTTGTTGAGCATTGCAGCCCTTACTTGCTTTGCCTTCTCAATCTTTGGCAACATTACAGAAACTCCACATTTGCATTTCTCAATGAATTTGTGCTAAGTTTCAAAACACAGATGATGATTTCAAGCCAGAAGTATTAGAAAAATAAAAAATAAAAAGCTAAAGGGTAAGTAAGATGGAGAAGAAATAAGTGAATAAGTACATTGAGAAAAACATCCTTTCATTCCCCTTAGCTATTAAAAGAATGCTTCCTTTCAATTCTATGCAGTTCATTACATGTGGTGACCAGTATCTAAACGCAAGGGGCAGTCATCGTCACCCCAAAATATAAGAAACCTAGAACATTTGTATATCTAACATAGTCACTGTTCCTATAGCACATGCAAACATGTAGGATCACAACACTTTACAAGAATAGATCAATCAATGATGATAATGATGCTAGATTCAACTTTTCCAAGTCATTAATGAAGCACAATGTTTATAAGGGTCTAGACATCTGACCTTGGGAATCATTCCAACAATAAAAAAAATTGAGCACAAGTACATGCCAAATATAAAAAAAAACCTGACCTGTAATTCCATATTTAAGCATCCACCTGTAACCGAATTAGTAGTATGTAAAGGGGCCCAAACCAAAGAAGATTTGAATTTGTGAACGGCTATTTTTACACCATTATAGTCACATGTAAAGCTTCGGGAAGGGGGTCTGTCACAGCCGCTTGCAACTCCAAAGAAATGGATTTAAGTGCTTTGTGAACTTATTCACTTCAAGGATACGCATAGCATAATTGTCCATGAAAATTTCGTCTAATTCCTTGCAATGACAAAATACTAGTACCCCTTTATAGTGCCTTAGCGAGAAACATGACTGTATGTATGTTGCATATAACCTTTTGAGGCTCTAAGGAAGCATATGTATCCATTTTACCATGGTATAAAAGAATGCAAAAGTTTAGAAAGATCAGCCACAAGTAAGGGAACATAATACAAGACTAAAAGTTTAGCCTTCTTATGAGCAAGAAGCTATTCAAATCACTAAACTAAGTTAATAAATTCACATGGGGAGAGTATACAATATTCATTTATAATGCAAGTTAATCTCCAAGTAAGCAGAATAGAGAAAATATAAAATAATAGCAATAATAATAGAACACATACATTATAGTATATGTAACAAATATATGAGGAACAATAAGACTGAAATTTCTGCAGTGAAGGTAGACAAATTTATTACCATACCTTCAGCATCTCAGATGCAGTAGGGCATAGACGTGGATTCTTTGTAAGGCACTTAGCAATGAAATCATGAAAGACAAGAGACATGCATGTCAGAACAACCTAAGTGAGAACAAAGTGATTGATAATGTTGCTAATGAACTTAACCCTTCTTAAATCCAGAATCATTAAACTCATCTTAAAGCCACTTGCAGCTTAAAACACCGTATCATAAATGCAAAAAATCTAACCATAGTCTACATTATGCTATTGTGTAGAACTACCGGAGATGACTACCCAAATTAAATATTTTAAAAATAATAGTTAACAGATGGGTATGCCATGTAAAGAGAAAGCACAACTTGTCATCGTGCTATTATCTGCAAATAGACAGACGACAACTAGAGAATAAATTGGAGGGGAAAAATCCTGATGAGGCAATGTAAAACGACACTACCACGTAGATCAACACAATATTTAGTACATGATATATCATAATGGCTAGAAATTCACGTAGATGATGCTACAAATAAGAATATTTTGAATCTGGTCATCAGTTTTGCAGTTTCTTAGCCAACTTGTAAGCTACCATTCTTCAAGATGCTACAGTAAATACTGCTCATAAAAAGGAACTAGAAAAACGAACCATTGTTCTTTGCCCTCAAGCCTTGGGGCTGGCTCAATCGATATCATAAACAGAACCTATTACAGACAACATTAGGTTATCCTTCAAAGACTGATTGAGAATGATGGGAATAAAAGCATCTTTAAAAGCAACATGAATAAGGCTTGAGGATCCAGAAACATCAAACATGGTTTTTATACACGCTACAACAATCAATCATAGTAGTCTCATTTTCAGCAGCTATTCCTACCACAAAAAACAACGCCTAAGTTTTCATATTTTTTCCTGCAACCATATGCCCAAAACTGGGAGTGCAGGTCCTCAAAAAAGCAACAAAGATCCATTTGCATCAATTTAAAACAGTAACAGGTTGCCACAAGGGAAATTCATGCTAAAATCCTATGACCGTCAAAAACCAACTATCTCAACAAACGAGAATTCAGTAAAGTTAAAAATATAATCCTCAAACACTCAATAATTTCTTGGAGGGATAAAGCAAAATAAAGAATCTATCCCCAATAACCTCTACAGTTCAATTTATGTGCTAACTTTAGAAGAAAGGCCTGAGTGTAAAATAAAAATGGCCAAAAGCATTGCATTCTTGTCAAAGGACATCAGATCCATACAATTTAGCCCCATATCAAACATAAGGGTATCTTTTGAGCCTGGATAAAGATGAATTGCTTACAATATGTACCATTTCAGAGGATCCATTCCCGCAGGCACTGCTTTTGAAGCCATCCTACCAATACTATTAATCATGACTTAATATCTTTGTCAAGTAGTCATAATTTCATTGAGTGGTTATGGCAGTATGCACATATGGTCATGCACAATACAATCAAAACATCAAAGATTAAATGCTTCATATCAAATACTTACCCTCATCGGATGTACTGCTGATCTTGGAGGAAGGCCCTGGAAAAAAAAAATCTAAGATGTCAAGGGTGCTATAATCAAGTTTCATTCACCAACAGTAATTTTCTCTTCTCAAAAGTCGGTCAATGGAGACAAGCCTAGAGTATTAACAACTAGGAGATACAACGCTTAAATGGGCTTTCCCCTTATTTTGTTCTCAATGGGTGTGACCCCACCTTTCAGTTCTAAAAATAGGAACTAATAAAACAAATAGTTGGCAGACAAATTCAATTCCAGCAATGAACCAAACAAGGACAAATTTCTTCCTTTAGAAGAGCACAGAGAACCATTAAGGTGCCATGTCCAGCTTTTGCTGGGAGCTGCAGAGCCACGAACAGAAATAATAGAAATACCTCTGCCATTTCAATTGCAGATATCCCAAGTGCCCATACATCTACCTGGAAGTAAAATTTTAAAATGCAGAGTCAGACAACAAATTAGATCCTTTTTATAAGAACCTAATCAATGTTTCATACTAGCTTTTCCATTAATCTAAATATTTACTAGCAAGATTCAACAAATATTCTGACAAGAACTGGCCTTGTCCAGGTTTTCTCAAGAAGTAAAAGCAGATCATTGACTATGATACCTTTCCATCATATCAACTTTCCTGAATAACTTCTGGAGCCATCCAATGTGGAGTACCAATGAACTGAAGAAAAAATAAGAATAATATTATAAAACACATACAGGTCCACTAAATGAGAACAAATAAATCATCAAACTAATTATAAGAGTTCAATGATGCAAAGCAAGTCAAGATATACATCAATGTCATTAATATGGAGAATGTATAGATAGCTATTACTATGTGAGCTGTAGCACTTATACGCCTTTTAGGTATAATCTCTTACACTTGAAACAATAGCTGATGAATAAACTTGATGTAGAGTTGCCATGTCTGGTATATTTAACATGATATCTAAAGAGCTGACCTTGTAAATAATTCACTCACCTCATCACTCTGAAATGGTAGGAAAGGGTAGGATGATATTGATTTCCTTTGTCATTCAAAAACAAAATCTTCTGGGGATACTCTACCCTAGATAAACCACATAACCAAGATATAAACTAGAACCTACATCAAAATATGTATCTTATGTTCAACAGAAGTGAAACAGTTGGACACGTTAAAAAATAGTTAGAATACTACATACTGTATTGCGCTTTGACATGGTTCTTGTAAGTTGTGCTGCAACCCCAAAATCACCTATTCAATCATCAAAATAACACCAGATTTGCATATCAGCAGGTTGTCAAGGAAAAAGAAGTAAGACATTAGGCCCAGATGGAAACAGCATTCACACAAACGCTTCCCCTCCAATTTGTCTCACACCTTCTCGGCTGTCTTCAAGGTATGTCCATGCCATTAGTTATGTCTGCTTAGGACTCGCTCAAATTCAATTAAAAAGCTGAATGCTCTCAAGGTGTCTGTATGTTCATCACATCTGTCTTCTTGAGATTATCATTGAAATTCAATAAAAAATCAAAGTTACAGGCAGATTAATCATAGGTTAAATTGATAACCCCTAGTAAAAGGAAAATTAATACAAATAATGATGCATAAATTACAGCCAAAATACGACAACTTTCAGGCCAACCAGCACAAAGGCAAATCAGGTCATAAGACAAGTCAATTCAGGGACCATAGATGAAAGATGATCCTGTTATTTTAATTTAGAAAGCAAGGCTAAATTAGGATTCTACTCTAGCATTTGCCAAGAATAACAAAAGAGCAATCCACAGAAGCTGGTTCCTGCACTGAAGAATCTAGGTCAAGATAGATATATATAACCATCCCCGACTTCACAAAAGAAGCAAAGTAGTATAAGATTCTCAAAAATATATGTGACTTGAAATTTCCAAATCCAATTTAACAGGAACTAGAAACCATTGATGAATATCAGTTTCAAGTGTAACACTACTCTAAATCAACATAACAAGTGGCAATAACTACCTCAGAAAGCTTGTTTTTCAGCAATGATAACCTATTGAGCATTAGCTTTGAAAGATTTAAGAGCAACCTTCTTTCAAACAACAAGGACGAAAAAGTATTAAGAAATCTCAAAATACATTTTTAATGAGAAACACCATTTTTTCCAGTGCATTGTCTTGCATATGAAGGAATGGATTGACATATAAAATATGTTCTAGGGTATTTTCTACGGTAAATACTAAAGATCCAGGAACAGCAGATAGAAACTTCATCATTAAGGAAACGTCTATGAAGTGCAACAAAATAGTTACTAGTCCTATCAAACGGCAAGAATATTAGGATGGATGCACTAAATTCAAGAATTTTAACTCCCTACGTTACAACCGGTTTCGATTAGATAAACTTATGCAAAGTGTACTCACCCAACTTGACCTCTCCTTGTTCAGTTAACAAGATATTACCACCCTTAATATCTCTATGAACTTTGAAAATTGCGTGCAAATATTCAAGGTCCTGCATAAGAGGAAATTGAAAGAGACAATATGTTAATTATAAGATGGATACAAATTAGACATGCCTGAACATCAATAGATCATTATGGATAGGGTTTAGGATTTTGCTGTTATCGTCTGGGGCACCAGTCCTAACTAGCACATGTGAGAACAAATAAGCAAACAACCATGCACATGCAAACACATTTTAGTTCAGCATTTAAGTACTTTAATATCCAGACTATTGTAAAACAAGCATGACAAACACATTGACATAGAGAACAAACAGAAAGCAGAAACTCACAGAAAGAGCCATTTAAAATTACAAGTTTGATAATAAGAAAAGGATATCTATCTTGATTTAATGATAAGAAGGAAGAAGGTCTACATGCTTAAAAGGAATCTCTACAACCATAGGATACTAAGGTTCCCAAACCAAATGAACTCAGTAACACCTTCAAAGCTTCCCGACAGGTGTTTGCTATCTGATACTCGTCTAAAGGCTCCTCTGTAACATTCATCAAATCAGCAACACTTCCACCTCTGCAGTATTCCATTACTATCTGCCCAAAGATGTCAATAAGTTCTCCCAAAAACCAAAAGTATCAGGGAAAAAAAAAGAAATGCTTAAAAAGAACAAAGCTTACATACCAGCGGAACCTAGAAACTGAAATTAACATAAACTATCCTGAAACAAATATTTTATGGAAAAAAAATGCTTATTGCACCAACCCAAAGATATTCTTCCCCTTGGTAGCTCCCAATGTACCGAACTACATTTGGATGACTACGTTGCTGCAACATCTCAATTTCACCACGAATTTCTTCATACCCGTCTTCCTACAAATAAGCAAGCTTAGTAGTAGATCATTCCCAGCATTCATCCAGCCACACTGCAATAAGCCATATCAAATAAAAAACAAGACAATCGCACACACCCCTTCGCTTAAAGATATAACTTTAATGGCAACAAGCTACGAAGTTCTTGTATTTCTAGCATAGTAAACAGACCCGTACGATCCTTTCCCTGCCACCCAAAAATCCAATATCAGCTAAAACTTTTCCAAAATCCAATATTAGTTAAAAATTTTCCTTCCGTTTCAATCTCAATAAAATCAGCTGAATTCCCATTCAATAAAAGAAGAAAACCACAGTAGGATTTACATGATATTTATACGAGAACGAGAATGACTATCATTCAATTAGCTTCAAGTAAGCACAACTAAAAGCTTACCGAGCTCATTGAGCAACTCATATAGTGGAAGGATCTTCTCTAGTTACGCTGTCGGGAATTGAACTCCACGAAACCTTACCACTTTGCAAGAAATGGTTCTCTTCCCCTTGCAAAGACGTAGTCGAAGTAGATCTCTTTTGTTTCCCAAATCCTAGCTCTCCCATACTCGCTACCGCTCTATTCACCACCGTCCTGCTCCCTTCCCTCTCGCCCCTTACCGTCGATCTCACCAGGAACGTCCCAAAACCGTCACCATCGCCACCTTCACCCTCCTCCTCATCATCAACTTCTACTTCATCTCTGCTGGCCCCCACGGGCGCACCACCGGCGGCGCCGGTGGCTTAAACGAAAACGACGTCTGACCGCGATCGGTTTTCACGATCATGGTTCCAAAATCTCCGGCTTCGTCATCATAGTCGATGTCGTAATCGGCCGAACCGCCTCCTTCGCTGCCGAAGTCTTTGGGAAGACGTTTAAGGAGGGGAGGAAGGGAGGAGTCATCTTCGTCTCCGTCCTTATAAAGCATTGTCGCATAAGAGTCCGGTTCACGAGGCCGTGGCGGTTTAAGTTTGAATATTCGGATTCCGATCCACAGTGGACGACGAAGGTCGAGTAAAGGTCAGATTTAGCCAGAGCTTTACTGGTCCGACGAGAGCTATTCATGTTCAAGCCCAATTTGTTTTTCAGGTAGACTCAGTGCTCAGCCCGCTATTAACTGGAAAAGATTGGCCCTAAAATGTAATTACAATTTCGCAATTATATTATAGTGAGCATTTGATCGATTTGGTCAAAAAAATTTTAATTTGGTCGATTTGATCAAAAAAATTTTAAACCAAATTAATCGACCTAGCTAGAAAAACTAACCTAACCGACTGACATTTTTTACCATAACCAAATTAACCGAACCGACTAAATTTTGATCAGTTTCATCGGTTAGTTCGATCAAATCGGTTTATTGAGCCTTGGGCTGATAGTTGTATATTTGATTTGGGAATGAGTTTAATTAGACTATTAATATATATAATTATATAATTATTAAATATTAAATATTAAAAATTCGATTAATTCGATTAATAATTTTACTAACCGATAACCGACCGAATTAACCAAATAAACCGACATAACCATCGAACCGACTTAACCAAACCAAATTAACCAAATTTCATTAGTTAAGTCGGTTAAATCAGTTCAACCCATTATTATGTATAATTTTATAAAATATTACATTTTTAATTTCAATAGTCAAACTTACATTTTTAATAGTTTCAAATACTAAAAAAATAGTTAAAACTTGATTTTGACACATCTACCATGCGGACGAAGGAGTTTATCTTTTTTAAAAAAAATTATATATAATTTAAAATATTTAAAAAAAAATTATTTAATGAGTAATTAATTTTAAAAGAAAATTACTTAAAAAAAAAATAAGAAAGTCATAATCTATAAATATATAAAATCCCTAATTGAGTTTGATATTATTGAGTTAAGTGACACCAATTCAATTGAAAAAAAAGAAAACCAAAATAAAAATAAAATAATAAGATAATTTAAGGGTATTTGTGTATTTATAAAATTAAAATACACAAATATCCTTAAAATTTTATTATTATTTTATTTTTATTATGATTTTTTTGTTTTTCAATTAAGTTGATGTCACTTGACTCAATGACACCAAATTAGACTTTATATATATGTATAAATATAGATATTTATATAAAAAAAAGACCCTTAAATTATTTCACTTTTTTTAAATAAATTCCTATATTTTTATTATATCTTAATAAGCCCTTATCATTTTACTTTGAAGCTAATGTATCATATATGAACTTTATTATATGGTAGAAGGAGAAACAGCACAGCAGAGGGAGAACCCTGCCAAAAATGTAGACCGGATAAAGTAGAATACAAAGAGAAAGTGACAGAACTTTGCATATGAAATATATAACAATGTTTTTTTCATACTAACAGAGCTCTGCAAATCGATGTTTGTGCATCAAATTTGGAGAACTCATGATTTATAAACCAAACAACAGCAACAAGACATGTATATTACACCACATGAGACAGATTTTTCATTGCTTATGTTAAAAGATCATAAAACTGCATCATCCAGAATCTATGGCTTCCCCCAAAAACAACAAACAATACTCCCATTATCAAAAGATATATTTAAGGCACAAATCTCATTTACTACCTCCAGGCACCCCACCAAAAAGGTAGCCCAGAGATGATCCACCTCCAGGGGCAGAATGAACCTTGGTGGAAGGTCGATCCTGCATCCACCGGAAAAAAAAAAAAAAAAAAGGAACACAAGTTATTATAGGAGTTCAATGACACAATGACAAAAAACAATTCCATAAACTTAAAATCTTAAGGACTCATAAAGCAATCATGAAAAGGGTTATACCGTAATGAAATTGCCAGTGTTCTGACCATCAGCACGCAGATAATTGTTTGTGGAAGTACTGTTAATACCAGCAGGAATTTGCTTGGTAATATCTACAGGTTGAGGAGCCGGTGCAGGTTTAGATATAGCCGGTGCTTCAGTAGGAGCAGCTTGGGATTTGTTCGTGGCTGGTTTTGGAGCTTCTCCACTCCCAAACAGATAGCCCAATGAGCTCTGCCCACCACCACTGCTTACTCCACGACCCATCTTTACCTTCTTACTTAGCGAAAGGTAAGAATCTATAATCCAATTCTAAAATTTAGGAAGCAATAGGGGCAGGTCGAGAAGGTATGAATATAAATCAATTGATATCATAGCACTAGAGGACATTCAAACTATGTTGTTCAGTACAAGCAGGAAGACAGGAAGCAAAGCAACCATATTGAGGGAACTTCCATCACAATTACTAATTAAGAATATTCTCAGCAGTGTTATTCCTAGACTTCACACCCCTTTTCACCTCAAGAATGCAATGCTAGGCTTGAATAACACTTCCAAACAAGATTTCTTTCTATTCAAAATCTTTTGGGCTTGGCCTCAAGGTTAACCCCACCCACAAGTAAGAGTCAACGAAATTCCCCAATGCTTAGCCATAAAGGATAACACCATACACATAGTGAGGTCCTGTAAACATTTGTTCCATTAGAACACACTGGCTCTTACTTGTCTTTAAATCGTCTCCTTTTCCGTTCATAGTTTGAATGTTAGATTTCGAGTATAGGTTCACTTAAAATCAAGAAGATTCGGTACCTGATAGCACAGATTCCAACATTGCTACTTTTAAAAGTATTTCAACAAACCCCAGTACTCTACAAAAGTTAAAACTCCTAAACATTGTTCGCTTTTTAGAGTCAAGCTAGTAGAAGCAAAAGATAGAGTGGCCTTTCTGCATAACTCACAAGGAAAACATTTATGCACTGAAACGAAAGGATTATAATATAATTCAGCAATCAAATCAAATAAACCCCTTTTTAAAGAAAAAAAGAAAAGAAAAGAAAGCAGCTCTTCCACAACTTCCTTTTTTCTTTTTTTCTTGGATAATTGATATACCACAACTTCACTATTGAATGTCATTTACATCTCAACTACAACAATGAGGATTTATCTACTTCAATCATAAACAAAAATTACTCTTTAAAGATAAAACAAGCAATTAAGCACATAACTCACAATTTCACTGAATTTCCTCTATAATAAGCATAAAATTAAATTAAAAAAAAAAAGAAGAATACCAAATCATATTCCAACTCCTTAAGAAACGATCAAATAATATGATTACATTTACAATATAAAAAACAAATCGGAACCTACTTCACATCCGAAGCAAAAATATTACGCAAATCAACTGAAACATCCAAAAAAAAAAAAAGAAGCAGCCAAAGCGAAAAACATCAAATCAGATACAGTAAAAAATGGTTAGAATTAAGAAGTTGACGGCTGAACTCGGTGGACGAAACACAAAACCTTAGAAACGCAAAGAAAAAGAGAAGATCTAGGGCTAGGATTTTGAAATTACCTGAAAATTTCTTTGAGATCAGATCTGGCGAGAAACAGAGAAAGTGGAAGAAACAGTTGAGAGTGCGACAGCAGCTGCCTACTGAAAAATGAAAGCGAAATGCGAGCGTTTCTTTTATAAAAAGGTTGAAAACGACTAATTTGCAATTTCTCTTTGTGAAAAAAGGAAAAATATATAATATTTTTGAAATTTTAAATGAATTCTGATAAGTTCACATCTAAGTTTTGCTTATTCCACGATTCCAAATGTCTTGAAAATGGGATGCGTCGGGAAGTTGTTTATGGTGGAATTAGCCAAAAATGGGAGGGAGGGAGTCTAATTCTTAGCTTAGATCATAAGCGATGGATCAGGAGTGGCGTGGGGAGCTTATCTGGCATTACATGTGCAAGCGGCATTCCTGTGAACCGCAATGATGGCTAAACGATGTCGTTTTCTCTCCCTCTAATATAATTCTTTTATTCTTGGTCTCTTTTTGGTCTCAACTTGAGCTGAGCTGTGGGTGGAACATATTTTTTTTTATTTTTTTGGGACATTTTTGGAAATCACATATTTTTAAAGAATTTTCATTCTTCAAATTTAAATCTATCAATTAATTATTCATGTCGTGCTTTATATTTTTGTTTCATATTAATTATATAAATATAAATATAAATATATTATAAATTTTTAAATATAAATACGATACATATATTAAATGTAATATGTTAATTATTCATCATAATTAAATGTATCATATTTTTATCATAGTTTTGTTTCATTCCAAAATTATCAGAACTATTAAACTCGAAAAATTATGAGTGGCGTAAAACTTTCAGTAGCATAAATATCACCAAACCATGATAAAGTAGGTTAAAAATTTTGCTAGTGAAATTTCAACAAATTCAAAAATGATAGGGAATGGGAAATTTAAGTTGTTAACTATTGTCATTAGACATTGTTTAATTTGATATATTAAAAATATATATAATAAATAAATTATTTTTAATTTAATAAAAATACTATATTAAATATTAAAAAATTTAAAATAATAATTAAATAATTTTTAATCAGAATCGGTGTTTATAAACATTGATTAACCTAACCTTTTAAATTATCTAGATATCTATTGCATTTAACTTGGTAGGTCTGCTGGTACTTTCAAACTACCAAATCCATTCATAGGGCAAAACCATATGAGCCATAGGCTTTGGATTCTTCCCTTTGTGATTTGGCATTGATGGTGGTTATGGTGGTTGTTGTGGATTCTTACTAGCATTTTTTTTTGGTGACCAATGAGGGGTGTTCCTCAAGTCAGCTTTTTTGCAGTCTTATTAATTTGTTTCCATATAATTCCACTATAATCGAACCAATGTATGATATAGCTGACAAATGATATATCTAATTAGTTGGTTTCTAATATGGGAAATGGAATCATTGATTTTATCCTCTTGACACTTCTAATTCATGAAATAAAGGAAAAAAAGAAATGTAGTAAGTGATTTGCTTGCCCCTTGCTGCTATGGGTATGGTAGAGACCTTAATGGGTTGGCTCAAGTCACGAATTGAAAACATATATTTTTTTTAATTTTTTTTAATCTAAAGTCTAATTCGTGTAAGATTTGATATGTATTTCATTATTTAAAAAATATTAAAATATAAATAAAAAGATTTTTATTTTTAAATAATAATCTGGATAAAGTTAAGCTAAACCAAATATATAATCCAAGACCCAACCTCTAGATAAAGGCATGGCTAGTTATGTTACATGAACTCTAGGATATGGTGTTGGATAAGATATGGTATGTTATGTTTTTCAAAACTCTTACATTAGTTTTGAGAATTGAAAGTCATACTGGTATGAAAATGCTGAAGCATCTAATTAAGAATGTCAAAGACAGATACACGAGGGTAAAGTGAAGAGTAAATGTAATACACAGCCAAAAATAACAGCGGTATGCAAGTGAAAATCTTGGATGAAAGAATTTGTATATTACGAATAGGAATACAACAGCATATGCATGGACATGACTATTAATAATTTGGTGAGTTAGTTTTAATCTCACATGCATACTTCTGCTAGCAAAATCACAAAAATGCAGCAGATGCAGATTAGAATTGGACCAGTCTGAGGTTCAGACTATTCACTCAGCTCTTACAGGTTTAGTCTTGAATAAAGATTTTACAAATTTGTCGAGATCAACTTGACTATTCACCCAGTCCATACGGGTTGGGTCTAGACAATGATTTTATAAATTTCTTGAGATCAACAGCGGCTGGAGGGCTGTTAATATTACCATTGGCACACAAAATTATCTGAGCCAGTCGCATTAGATCATTTCAATCCATCTGGTAATGGATTGAAAGAAATATTAGTTTACATTGCAAAGCAGTTCAACGAACCTTATACCAGGTTCCAACTTGGTAAAACATAAGATTATATCATCAGCATAGTACTAATTTTTCATGTAACCACTAATTCATATGGAGTTTGCCTTTTATGCATGAATAGATATCTACCAGCAACAAGCAACATGACGCCCAGAACACCGATTTTAATAGGAAATGACAGACTTGATGAACTACTACTTTTTTGCCTTAGGGATTTTTTTTGGGCACTAGGTTCCAACTTGGTGGTGGCAGGGGACAACATCAAACCTTGGTTCTTCATAAATGACGAATAAGATTCGATTTCCTCTCTTGTTAATGCTGGTTTTAGGGACTGCTTCACTGTTTCGAAATGTTGGTGGCTTACTACGGTGGCAGATATGTTTTCCCTCAGAGCTACTATTCCGGCTTCTCTGCACAAACCTTCCAATTCGGCTCCTGTGAACAGCTCTGTATCTTCTGCTATTCTTCTCATATCGACGTCATCCCCGATTTTCATGTCGCGTGTATGTACGCGGAGGATCTCATACCGAGCTTCCAGATCAGGTGGCGGTACATAGAGCACCTATATTTTCATGATAATAAAAGTTAGAAAAGATGTGTAGTTTCGAAGTATTTTGGCTTTCACTTTTTCAAGGCATCGATTAAGACCATAGAAACAATAGTCAACTTTTCCATTTCGACTTATTATATGTTAGATTAGTTAATGAGCTCAGGTAATTTTCTAATGCATGACACACAACTAGAAACTTCTGAATATCTAATCAGAATTAGATTAAATATCAGATTTAATAGTATAACGCTTGCGTTACCTTCCAAAGGCCAGAAAGGACTGAGAAACCATAAGAATTGCAATGGAAATGGGAAACAGCAATGTCTCAACTCAGACATATGATAGAACAAGGTTCTTTACCAGATCAAATCTACCAGGGCGCATGAGCGCAGGATCAATTGCATGAGGTCGATTGGTGGCAGCCAAAACAAGAATCCCCTGAAAAAGAATTGATTCAAAATCAACCAAAGAAAACTAGATAACATCCTTAGCTGTCCAACAAACAGAAAATAAAGTTTTTTTGGATTATCACTTACTTTTGCCTGTTCTAAACCATCCATTTCAGTAAGTAAAGTGGATAGAAGCCTCTCTCCGACAGTGCTACTGCTCCTCGAACTCCCACCCCTGCCATTTAAGGGAGAAGACATAGCAAATAGTTTGAACTACAAGAACAGTACAAAGCAAAATGATCTAGAGACCACAAAATCATCAGAAACATAGCCAACCTTGACCGCAGTCTCAACTTCACTACATTCATTATCTTGACAAATACATTACCAAATAACAGCATCAAGTCAATCGTGCGGAGTCAAATTGTCAGAACCAAGTAGCACATGAAAAACATAATTTTAAACTTTTACAAAAGCATGTGCACCCTAGAATCTGAGAAAATCTAGATTTCAGAGAAAGACCCTCGGTCTTTCAATGACAGTACAAAGAACTATATTAAGTAAAATGCTAAATACTAACCGTTTAGCAGCAACAACATCAGCTTCATCAAAGAAAATTATGCTTGGTGCCGCCAGACGGGCTCTTCGAAATGTATTTCGTAACAAAGCTTCACCCTCTCCAACATACATTGAATATAGCTCTGCACCACTGATCTTATAAATTGTGAATAGACTGGCACTCAGTAAAGTCTGTAAGCAGGCATTAGACTGAAGCAGAGAGGCGAACAGGCAGACTGCGAACATATTAAAATTCAAACTCTACAGACTAGTACTAGGTCATTTGTTGAAGCTTCCTAGTATCTGCAGAGATTTTACCTAGATATATGCATGTCTGACACTGAAGCATGTTTATTGCTACCATAGGGCTTTGTGGTAATCATTTGGAATTGGGTGTACTTAAATAGGTCTATTAGGGGCTATGTCTTTATACAAAGTCAGTTTTATTAGCAAGGCTTGCTGCCTTTGTACTAGTACCATTCATTTCTTACAATGATTCGGCCTCCTGTGTGTCAATAGCTTAAATCAAAGAAAAGCAATGAAGTAAAGCTCCCTAGTTCCAAGATCTTTTTACATTCCAGTTTACCCTCTTCTTAAAGATTCCATTTACAAACTATAGTCTTACACCATAAAGTTTAGAATCACAGTACTGCTACCATATGATGGCTAAAGTCCTACACCTTAAGGCACCTCTAAGAACAAGTCATCTGCAACCCGAAACATCTCAAGGCCTTCCATACATGATTTATGGACATCTAACCTCAAAGAGAAAAAAGAAGCTTGGGCAGCATGAGCAGCAGCTTTAGCAAGAGTTGTTTTTGAGCATCCAGGAGGTCCATGCAGAAGAATTCCACGCATAGGTGATATCCCAAGCCTTGCAAATGCAGCTGAATGTTTGATAGGCCACTCAACAGCTTGCTGGAGCTTTTTCTGTTTCATGAATTAAGTAAAATGGAATCCAAGATTCCCAATACTAAATAAACACACATTTCTCACCTTCAAATCTTTGAGTCCTCCAATATCTTCCCAAGACACCCTTGGAATTTCCACAGTAACACCTCTTGTTATGCTTGGGCCAACCACAGACTTAGCATGCTTCCAGTCTTTTACTGTTAAGCTAAGCACACCTAGATTTTCACCTACATCTGTAGACCTTTTAACTGCGGACATGGTTGCCTCACGACATAAAGCTTCCAAATCAGCCCCAACATATCCATTGCAAGATGCAGCTACAGCTTGCAAGTCAACAATGGGATCCAAAGGAACCTTCTTCGTATAAAGCTGAAAACAATGACTACAAAGCTTTAAGACTTGAAGTAATCGGAAACAGGATGCCAATCAAGCAACTAGTACAGTCACAACTCATGCTTACAATGTCCATACATTTAAAGTGTTTGATTTATGAAAGTAAGCAAAGCAACACATATAAGGAAAATAAATGCAGGGGAAATCCAGTCTTACCTTGAGAATTTGAAACCTTTCTTCTTCATTAGGCGTGGTAACTTCAACTTCATTATCAAAACGCCCTGGCCTTCTTAGAGCTGGGTCAATCGCATCCACTCTTGATGCACAAAAAATACAGGTTAGTGATGACTCTTACAAAATTCAACTTAAAAGGTTAGGACCAACAGCAACTAGCTCTTTACGAGTGAACCACCAGACCATCAGTTAAGACATTATAACCTGCTTTTCAGCAAAACTTAGGAATTAAAATAAGGATATAATTGGCCATACAAAATTTGTGAGCCCAATGCATTTAAATTGATAAATATAGCATCATGACCCACAACAAATGAAGGATACTAGTAAAAATTAAAAAGAAGATCAAGAAGTGCTTAGGAAGCCACTTGGGGAAATGCTTAGAAAGCAGTGGAGGGTCGTAAGTATAATACATTATTATTAGGCTCCAATATAAGCATAAGAAGACAAGCTATGTGAATGACACGCGACTCATTATATAATATCCAGAAGCTTAACACTATGTTCCTTATTTAAAAAGGCTGACTGTTCCATAAAACATAAAATAGAATGGAGCCTCGTAACTTGAATAAGAGAAAACCTGTTAGTTGATGCAACCACAACAACTCGTGGTACAGATGTTGCTGAGGGTTTATTGGAGTCCATCAGTGTTAGGAGTTGAGAAGCTACACGAACATCCTGCTCGCGTCTGCATTTGAAGCATAGTTAGTTCCATGATACTGAGGTGTGCTTCAAAAAAGCATCACTTGGTTACATGCAAAATGCAGATGTGTATATAAACTATATATCCAGATAAACATTATTATGTACGATGTTTTTTTTACTCAATTTTAGCAATTATTATCAAAATATGAATTCTTTTAGACAAGAAAGCCATTGATGGCAACCTATAGGGCAATATAGATAAAGGAAATGGCATTAGAACTTTAGTTATACATTCTGCTCCACACAATAACCAAGTATGAGTAATCAACTATCATACACTTGTTTACATCTTGATTTCCATGAATTCTCAACTTGTTTGTCAACCACATTTAAATAAAAATTATCGAAAAAAAGAGGCAATTTGAATATGAGCAATTTTTTCCAAAAATCATTCATTGCTGCACTGACTTCTTAGAATACCTTGAATCACGACGAGGGCAGAGTGCATCTATTTCGTCAATGAAAATAACTGATGGTTTGCCCGAACTTGCACGAGAGGACGCCTCTGAAAAAGCTTCCCGTAAAATTCTCTCACTTTCTCCAGCATGTGCTCTGTTAACAGAATATGGACTGCAAGACAATAAAACGTATGGAAAGTCAAAATGACAAAATCACTATTCAAACACTTAATTTTTGTACCATACAGATGCAATTCCATATCATACAAAGATCAATACAAATAATGCAGTACCTGAGAACTATTAAATGGGCACCGGATTCGCGAACAATTGCACGTACCAAGCTTGTCTACCATTTCAAAAAAAACCAAATTACTTCGACAGAAAAATACAAAATATCGACCCCCCCGCAAACCCTCTATCGGCTTTAGATAGAAATTCACTCATTTTAGAACAAAACTAATAATATATATTAGCTTTCGGGATATTCAAAATTATAAAATTGAAGAAGAAAGAAAGAAAGAAAGAAAGAAAGGCAGTTGGATAAGGCAGTTCGTTACCTTCCCGGTACCTGGCGGACCATATAGGAGCAAACCACGAGGCCACTGTAAGAAAAAGCAGAAATCAATAACTCAAAACCAAAGCTATAAATCAAGAAAATGCAAAATCCAAACAAAAGCAAAGTTTGATACTTTGAGGCCAAGCTTTTGGGCTTCACGAGAGTAGAGAAGAGGGAAAACGATAAGTTCTCTCAAAGCTTGGAGAGCCTGGGCGTTCCCACCGATTGCATCTTCTGCTTTCCATTGACCGCAGTTAGTGACGCTGCAGTTGCTATTAGTGCTGCTAATAGTAGCCATGTAAGCGTTGCAGGCAGTAGCTTTGAAGAATGAAAGAAAAGACAAGGTGGGGTTTTTGAGGTTTTGGTGGAAAGTAAATTAATAGTCAGATTAGGGGTATTATTGTTAATTTGATCAGAGCAGTGTTGTTTACTTGTTTGGGTTCCTTCTAACTTTTCAGTTTTAAGATTATATGCCATCCCACTAAATACAAAATTTTATTAATTATTAATTACATTTAATATTAATTTAATATTAAAATTTATGTTTAAACATTAAAAAAATAAATTTTCTAATCCAATCAATTGAATTAAAAATTAAAAATCCAAACGATTGAATTAAAAACCAAACATCTAACCGCTTCGACCTCAACTAGAACTTATTTCAGGAATTTCCTTTCTTTTACTGTAAACTTCTAGCTAAGCAACTATGTTACCTGAATTCCCGAATGAATATAATATATTACAATTATATACCTGATATAAATATATTCAATTTTTTATATTTTAAAAAAAAATCTTATTTCATATTAATATTTTAATACATATCGAACACATATAAAATATGAAAAAATCCGAATAACATTAGACTACCAATTGTAGTTGACTATGAGTTTTGGCATGTCCCAGCAGAATTTCGAACAGAGAGGACCGACCAATCCCAATAACAGACAAGGTTAAAACTTAATATCATTAAACCTAAGAATCAACAAAATGAGAATCATGTTCGCATGGAAGCAAGCATGGTACATGGTACATAATAAAATAGTACTGTGAGTAGTTCTTCCTCTCTCAAAATGGACTAAAAACATATATCACGGCATACATTGAACTGCCCGAAGTTGTCAACGGGTGAAACTATTTTTTGAAAGGTTACAGCTTCGAAATTTCTTGAGGAAATGTGAATAACACGGGTACTGCATTCTGATGACATTGGAATGGGAAAGCTGTGACTCACATTTGCCTGACCGGAACAAGGCTGCAGTCAGCTTGTCAAATTTATTACCATCATAGGTACTGTCTAAAGAAGAAAACCCTGCATTAGGCTGGCTAAAACCCTTTAAGGCTTGAATCCCAGCATCAATGCACCAATATCAACTGAAGTAAGATGGTATATTGATTACTACACTTCCTGCAGATGCCTGGTTGGCAGCACGATTACTTCCAAAATTCTTACGATTCGACTCCCTTGCAATTCTCGATCCAAACTAACCAACCAAATGGGAATTAAGAAAAAAAAAAAAGTTTAGCAATTTATAATCGAATGAGAAATTAACATATAACCTCAAATATCAAGTAAGTTTATTCGGCAAACTTATACATTACCAAACTTCCCCATGCATCAGCTCAAAGCTAACTCGTTTTATCAATTTGATAAGGAAGACATTGCATTAACACAAAATAAAACTCATTTCTTAAATCAACCTTTAAGATATATTCTAACAAACTTTTGGTCTAACGTACAGACTGTCAATAATCGGCAGAAGGATTTTTAAAAAAATCACAAAGTAAAAATCAAAGGTCAATCTAAAGCAGAGCCCGGTAAAAACCGGTACCCATTTAACAATAAGAACGATAGAGATTTAGCGTAAATTTTTAACGTTATATAACAGAACATCAACTAACAAAAATTAAATCATAAGAAAAATCAGTAAATGTGTGTCAGAACTAAAAGCAAGAACACGTACCTGAATTGCTCTTTTGGGCAGAATTGCAGCATTATGCAAACCAAGTATTTGAGCAACCTTTCGAAAAACAAGATAAAGGAAACAGTATTATGTTTGATCGGTTTTAACCCTGAAGCCAAATGCATATGGTATAAAAAAATAAAGTGTGAATGGCACCACTATCAACAAAAGGAGAAGAAGAATAACCAATTGATTTAAAACACATAAAATTAGTAAAGGTAAATGGAAAAGAAGAAACCTTACAAGAATTTTTTTTTTTTTTTTTAAATGTAAAAGAAAAGAAGCATTTTAGGTGAAACATAATGTGCAAAAGGAATATGCTAACCTCCCTCAGAATCTTCTTATCACCTTTTCCACTTGGTTGATCAAGATCAGCAACCTCCCAAAGAGGAATATCCAAAATAGTCTTAATAACGTCTTCATCCAAGAAAGGAAATCTAGCCTAGTAAAAGAACATAATAAAGACTTGAGATGAAATGATGCAAAAGCCAGCAGCAAGATAATTGCAAAGAAGCCATTAGCACACCTCCATTCCATTATCGGCGATACATCTATCATCTCTTCCTAGATTTCTTTTCCAAATTCTCTGCATGTCCAATTTCATTTCCTCCTGTAGCCCAAGCCAACTATCGACAGCAAATCAAGCAATCAAAACGAGTACCTTAAAATGTAATAACAGATAGACAAGCAAATGATCTGTTTAGAGATTCATATAGTAACATCATTATCTTTTCCATTCATGACAGAAGCACACCTTTCATGCCTATACTTTGTCTTATGCCTACCATATCCAGCACATTGCTCATCAGCACCTGAACCAACAAGTACAATTCTGGCCGTGGATTTGTAACTAACACGTTTGTCTTTGTCAATGCCATTACTACTTCCTTCACACGCCCAACCTTCACCACGAGCAGCAAGCCACAAAGCTATTCCTATATTCAGGTCCTGAAATGTTAAATGCAAAATAAGGTTCCATCGGTCAAGAAAAATGTAGCAAGAGAAGTTTATTCCATGCATGTAAGAAGGCAGGTTCAGAATGTTTCAAAGCACTTTATTCCCTATTCTCTGCAAATTCGACATTATGTTTCTATATAAAGTAAACTTGATAATTAAGTGCTTCTTTGGAAGCTAGCAGTCAATAGGATCATGGAATAAAATGGGTACCATGTAGGTATTTGCAGGATTAATGAGTGACAAGACATGCTTTGTTTCCCAGGTCAACTTTGACAAGTCAGCATCAATATGAACAAGCCTCCACCTGTGTTCCCAACGCATTGGCATTTAAACAAGGACAAGAACAGAATTGAAAATTTGATTCATAAATAATAAATATCTTTTATTTATGAAAGATGCCAGTTTCAAAGGAAACCAAACATTGAACCTTCTTAAAGGTGCAACCCTCCTAAGTTCCTTTACTCCTGCTTTTGCGCTAATTCTATCAGGAGCAGCCTCACCATCACAGCTCACATTAAGAAGATCAATCTCATCTGCCAAGAGACATCAGAATAGACAATCAACTCAGATAAAAGACTGGGCAACTAGTTGATATATTTTATTTTATTTAAAATTTGAAGTTTCAACCCCAGATGAGAGATGTAGTTTGCGTCACATATTTCGTTATTAAACTCCTTCAAATGGTCTTTTGTATTTAAGAAAAGTGGACAAACAGTAGCTTAGACCAGGCTGCTAAAACACCCAACTTGAGTGTCAAACTCAAAGTTCCATAGCAAAAGTAACCAACATTACAAAAACTTTGTTTCTTTTTTTTTTCTTTTTCCTTGAAAGACTACTAAATTTTACTGCATTACGAAAATTTCTCATAAGTAAAAATATGTCTAAAGGTTCTCTCCAGTGAAGCATAAATTATATACTTGCTGGCCATATTTCCACTTAAGACGTGGCACTTGGATGAGTTCCAAGCTGACAATTTTATACTCTGTCTGATGGGGTAGCTGTCATTTTGTTGACTTCTCCTGCCATTTCAGGGGTCAAAAGACAGGGACAATATAAGAAATTTTGGGTGTTAAATGGGCTATTTTATTACATTTTATTTGTTAAGAGTAACAAAAGGACAAACAGAAGAAGTGGGTGTTAAACTCTCTTCAATTTTCCAAGTTTAAATTTTGAACCAGACCACCATAAAGTGCGAAATATGAGAGAGAGTAGCTAAAAACAAGTGACTAAAAACGTAGTTTCCAACATGTTAAATGACTAGAAAAAAATATATATATCTATATATATATAGACAGATGGCAATACTTACAATTAGGATCTAGGCATTCATCCAATAAGGCTGCAAGAATCATAGAATCTAATCCACCAGAAAAGAGAACAGCAACAGGAACAATTCCTTTTTTTCCATCACCGCATATAACAGCCTATGCATCAAAATCCAAACAATTTAACAAATTTGAAATATAATTAACCACTGACATAAAGTCTATTCAAGATTTAAAAACTCAGTTACATTCCTCATGAATCAGAATCATACAAAAGGATTACCCTAGGAAAAGTTAGCATAATAGGACTGCAGATAAGCAGGTTAATTTGAAACTAGATGAGAAGAATATCTGAAATTGAAAGTTTAAACCAATATATCTTTCCCTAACATGTAATAATAACAATTGCAGTTCAATTCAATTCAATTTTAGACCTGATAAATTTTATGCTGTGATATGCGTCTTATCATTGATTCCCTTAAAGCTTTCAGCACATTCAGCACCGACACTGAAACTGAAAC
>JBBYHK010135378.1:0-37609 GCA_038382065.1 Adansonia grandidieri | reverse complement strand
ATGATAAACATGATGCAACATGGAATGCAGGGTTATGAAAAGGTTTTGTGAGAAATTAAACAATTGTATTCTTATTCGATTAAAAATTTTTGAAATAAAAAAGAGCCAATAGAAGTCTTCCAGTGGTGATTGGCTTCGATGCTGATGACATAAGTTTTCCACTAAGTGTTTTCAGAGACTTTCTCTTAAGCAAATAATCATTAGGTATTGGCCAAATCATAAGAAGATTCCTTAGATTGCCCTATGGTGGGATGAAGGCCTCAAAATTGGTTATTTTTCATTTTCCAAGTGCAGGTATGGATGAAGTTTGGTCAGCATAGAACAGATGGGTTAAGTTATGATTTGGTGTCTTGGTTAAAGTTATGAATATAGGGAAGATTGGTTTTAGGCTGATGATGGTTTGAATGGGTTTGTTTATTTAAGCCACCCTCTCGGGTTTTCGACTTAAGTTGGTTTTCTCTTTTTTCTTTTTTTTTTTTGTTTTTTTTAGAAAATGGTGGGCAAAGGACTAATAAAATGCCCTTTCGGGTTTTCATCCTAAAGTCTCTTTAGGCATAGTATTTTCTTACGAAATCAGAGTTCACAAGATTGGGCAGGTCATTACCATCCATTTCGATTAAGATTAAGGTTCCTTAAGAGAATACACGCTTCACCATGTATGGTCCTTCCCAATTTGGAGTCTATTTTTCATGAACATTTTTATGGATTGGGAGAATTTGCTTAAGCACTAAGCCACCTTTTTGAAGCTGATGAGGATGGACCTTTTTGTCATAAGCTCTCATCATGCACTTTTGATACGTTTGCCCATGACAGATGGCTTTGATTCTCTTCCTTTCAATGAGATTAAGTTGCTCAAATTGATCTTTAACCCATTCGACCTCTTCAAGTTATGCTTCCATCAGGACTTTGAGTGATGGGATTTTTATCTCAATGGATAGAACAACTTTTATGCCATAGACTAAGGACAACGTGTAGCACCCATAGAAGTTTGTACTGCTGTATGATAAGCATGTAATGCGAAAGGTAACTTTTTATGCCAATCCATGTACGTCTCAGCCGTCTTTTTGATTATCTTCTTGATATTCTTGTTGGTTGCTTTCACTGCCCCATTCATTTTTGGATGATATGGGACAAAATTTTAGTACTAAATTTTGAACTGAGAGCAGATTACTTGCATCATTTTGTTTTTCAGATTACGCGCATTATCTATGATGATTTGCTTAGGGAGTCCATACCAATAGATGATGTCCTACTTAACAAATTTGCACACAATAGCTCTAGTGATGTTAGCATAACTTAGTGAAATAGTCGATAGCAACTAGGATAAAATGATGTCCATTGAAGGCCTTAAGGGTGATTGGTCCAATCATGTCCATGCCGTACATAGAAAATAGCATTGGGCCATTATAACATGCAATGGTATCGGAGGGACATGAATCTTGTCTGTATAGATTTGGCATTTATGGCATTTATGGGCATAGTTGATGCAATCCCTTTTTAGAGTCAACCAGTAGTAACCCGATCGCATGACTAGTTTTGCCATTTGGTGTCCATTAACATGCGTACCATAGATCCCTTTATGGACCTCATCAAGGATTTTTTTAGCTTCTAAGGCGTCCATGCACTGAAGTAATACTTGGTCCCAACTCTTCTTGTATAGTGCTTTGCCATCCAAAATGAAGTTTATAGCCATTTTTTGTATGGTTCTTTTATCATTTTTGGTGGCATGATCAGGGTATTGCTGATTTTTTATATACTGGAGGATGTCATAATACCAAGGCAAACCATCTTTTTCTTTCTCGATATTTTGGCAATATGCCAGTGTTGAACAAATGCTTATCTAAGTAGGGGCAACGTCCGACTCCTGATTGACCTTAAACATGGATGATAAGATGGGTAAGGCATCAGTAATTTGATTTTCTTCTTGAGGCAAATATCAAAAACTAACATCATCAAATTATTTTTCAGTTCTGAGATTAAACTTTTATAATGAATTAGTTTGGTGTCATATGTCTGCCATTCCCCTTTCAATTGGTAAATGGCAAGGGCTGAGTCTCCAAACACTCGTAAGGTTTAGACGCCCTTTTCGATGATGGCTTAGAGTCCCATGATGCAATCCTTATATTTAGCTATATTGTTAGTGCAGTCAAAACCCAATCTTGTAGTGAAAGGATAATGGCTTCCCTTAGGTGAGATTAAAATTGCCCTAATTCCATGCCCCACTACGTTTGAAGCACCATCAAAAAACATTTTTCCAAGGTGAATCACTATCAGTTGCATCTCCCACCTCAGATATGCACATTAGGTCTTCATCGGGAATTGGAAGTCCAAAGGTTGATAATCATCTATTCCTTGACTAGCTAAGAAGTCTATGATTGTGCTACCTTTAATGGCCTTTTGATTCACATATAAAATATCATATTCAAAAAGTAGGACTTGCCATAGAATGCAGGGGCTTCACATAAATATTTGAACGGGATCCAATTTGGCGATCAACCACATGGTGTGGTATAACATATATTGTCTTAACCTCCTGGCTATCCAGACTAGGGCACAACATAGCTTTTCTACTATCAAGTAGTTACTTTCACATTCTATGAACTTCTTGCTTAAATAGTAGATAGCCTATTCTTTCTTTCCTGAATCATCATGCAGGCCTAATACACAGCCTATCAAACTATCAAAAACTGATAGATATAAAATTAGAGGTCTGCTTGGGATTAAGGGTATAAGCACTGGAGGGTTTGAAAGGTATTAATTTACTTTATCGAAGGCTTATTGACATTTTTCGTTCCATTCTTTAAGACCTTGTTTATAAAGTAACCAAAAATTGGGTCATATTTTTCAGTCAATTGAGATATAAATCAGGTTATATAGTTTAATCTTTCTAAAAAACTTTTTACCTCTTTTAGGGTTTGAGGGGTGGAAGGCTTTGAATGGCCCTAACCTTGTCAAGGTCTACTTCTATTCCTTTTTCACTCACGATGAAGCCCAATAACTTACTGGATGTGACACCAAATATGCAGTTGGCAGGGTTTAACTTGAGCTGATATTTGCAAAGGCGATTAAAGAGCTTCCGCGAGTCAGCCACATGTTCATTCATTCTAGGTGACTTAGCGATCATGTCATCCACATAAACTTCGATCCCTTTATGCATAAGGTCATAAAACAATGTCACCATTGCACTTTGATAAGTTACCCCAGCATTTTTTAGCCTAAAAAGCATCACTTTGTAGTAAAAAGTTCCCCACACGGTCACGAAAGTGGTCTTTTCCATGTCTTCTGTTGCCATTTTGATTTGGTTGTATCCTAAAAATCCATCCATGGAAGAAAAAAGTGCATTTTTGGTGGTGTTGTCCACTAAGGTATCGATATGGGGCAAAAAAAAATTGTCTTTTGGACTAGCTCGATTCAAGTCTCTATAATCCACACACATTCATACCTTACCATCCTTCTTGGGAATTAGGACTATATTGGCCACCTACTCAAGGTATCTGGCAACTTCAAGAAATCTTGCTTCAATTGTTTCTTGACTTTTTCTTTGATCTTTAGTAGCATCTCGGGTTTCATCCTCCTAAGCTTTTGCTGTATAGGTTTACACTCGGGTTTGAGGAGAAGTTTATGGACTATGATGTCTGTATTCAACCCAGGCATATCTTGGTAAGACTAGGCAAACACATCTCAGTACTCTTGCAAAAAGTTTATCAATTGGTTTTGGGTTAATGGTTTTATAAAGGTTTCAATTTTCTTCTATCCAAGGTTTATGATTTTGATGGGTTCTGTATGAGGTAATATCTATTTTTCTTCTTGTTCAATTAGTCTAAGTAGATCTGGGGGTACAAGGTCCTCCTTAGAATCTTCTTCATACTCAACCCACTAGCGCAGATTGCTTGCTCAAAGTCGATTTCCTGAGTCTCAATGTGGATATTCATGTCATCTTTATTTGAATACCTGAAAATATGAAAAAGAAAAATATAGGCCAAAAGATATGGAGGATAAGGTGAAAATGGACACCATGAATGAAATGCATAATGCTTCATCATTTTCATTGATAATACTTAATAAAAGGTGCTCATACAAAGGATCCTACAATGCTCTTACGTGAAAGCATATGGGTTTGGTTCATGGCATTACTTTGAAAGTGTTTTGAACAATATAGGGATTTCTATCTCAGTCCAGACACTTGGAATAAACTTTAGAGGGCATAAGTTAGTCTCTCCACCTATTGTTGATGGCTCTTCAATTACATTGATAGAGAAATCCCTAAAAGTTTTTCTTAACATAGGCATGGCATTTGTTGAGCTAGTGTTAACATGTCTGCCTGAGTGAAAGTTCTTATGTAATAGCCAAAATGCCATAGGTTCATGTCCCATGTCTTGTCCCAATATATGTGTTATTCTTTTCTCTTGATTCTTCTGGGCTTGCTTTCTTTTTTGCTGTGCATTGGGTTTAAACCTCACTCCTCTCTTGTCTATCTTATGGGTCTCCAAGCCCAAGGCAAGGTAAGCATCTTCCAAGCCTTTTTCTAGCTTAAGCACCTTTGCCGACTGTTAGTTTCAAGCCCATTTGCATGTTTCCTGCCAGACAAGGTTTAATCATGGGCAATCCCTCATTGACATAGGTAGCATTGATGAACTTAAATGATTGAAAAGAGGGTTCTAGAATGCCCTATTAGGTTTAACATATGGGGTATCAGTCGAGGTAGCAGCAATGATATCTTCTTCCCCACCAATACTGGTAACTTTGTTTCCAATTACAAACTTTAATTTTTGGTGCAAGGACGATGGAATTGCTCCCACAGAATGGATCCATGGCCTTCCTAAAAGGCAATTATATGATAGAGCAATGTCCATCACATGAAAGTCAACCTCAAAAACACATAGGCCTATTTGGAGTGGGATAGTGATGTTCCCCACAATGTTTTTGTAGGTTCTATCAGATGCCTGTACAACTGTGTGACTGTTTCAAATGTGCGATGCATTAATAGGGAGCTTATTCAGGCATGACATAGGCATAACATTCAAAGCTGACCCATTATTAATAAGCACCTTGGGCAATATGTTCCCTTTACAATATGTGGTGATGTGAAGGCTTTATTATTTCCTTTTCTTCCTTGTGGAATCTTATCATCGCTAAAGGATATGTAACTGTTAGCCATGACATTGTTCACTAAATGATCTAGCTTGCCTATAGAAATATCAGGGAGACGTAAGCCTTGTTCAAAACTTTCAAAAGTATATTTCTATAAGTTTCAAAGTTTAACAAAAGTGACAGCATGAATATTTTGGCAGGTTGCTTATTTAGCTGATCCATGATACTGTATTCACTATGTTTGATGAACTAAAGAAACTCCATTGCTTCTTTTTCACTTATTGGTTACTTGGTAACTTTGGAATCTAACCCTTTGGTTACAAACTTAAGTGTTTAATGATTCTGGCTAGTATTTTCTCACTGAGCTTCATCTCTTAAAGCTGGTGGCACATAACACTTACCACTTCAAGTCAAGTGGCTTACCCTCGAAAGATCAATATTTGAGGCTAGTTAAACAGATACCTGATAAATAAGGTTTTACTCCCATTGTTCCAAGGAACAGCCTTATTGTCTTCATAGGGGAATGAAGATGGTAGTTGAAAGACCATCCTTGGTGCAGATTGGGCAAGAGCGACTTAAGGACATAATCGATTATCATACAAGATTAGTGATCTTCTGATGTCATAAGAGGGATTGCCCTCATCCTCTTCTATGGCATTAACAGATAAAAGTGCATCTACAAGTTGAATAGTCAAAGTATGCTTTTTATCATAAAATTTAATGCTACCTTCCTTCATCATTCTTTAGAGCATGGCATGAAACTTTTTACACATCTGAAGGGTATAACCATGTATTGTATGGAAATTGTAAAAGTTGCCAACTCTTTCTGCTTTCTTATTGACCCTATTAACTAATTTGGCTTTTACCAGACTCTGCCAAACTGTGCTTATTGGAGTTCTGATCTCTTCCGCATTTTTCACGATCTCACAATCTTGCTGAGCAATGAACCTTTCTAGGTCTACGGCTGCATGAGTATGAGATGAACTAGCTCTCTTATTGAACCTTGGCTGTCATGTTGTTTTAACTTTTCCTTTCCTTTTGCCCTTGCCTAATTCTCTTTTTAAAGCATCATCCATCATCCCACAAATTATGACTACGTTCGTAAAGCTTTTAGGGGTTCTCTTTGCCATTTCTTCATAATATGGTGACTGTAGTATGCCAATAAACCTGATGATCATTTTTTTCTCCGTCAATAGTGGTTGAATTTGGGCAACCTTTTCCATCCACCTAGAGGTATAATGTCTAAACCTTTCATTTGGCCACCTCTCCATACTCATAAGGGAAAGGCAAATCAAGATGCCATTGTTATTTGCTTTCACGCTTCGATGAAGTTTACAGATGGATAAGTCAATTGATGACATTTCTCATAGAACTCTATCTAGGATCAATACATTATTCCTTAGACCATTTTTAGGAACAACAAATATTGCTATAAATCATGCTTTTAAGCACAGTAGCAGCA
This sequence comes from Adansonia grandidieri, assembly GCA_038382065.1. Taxonomy (NCBI): domain Eukaryota; kingdom Viridiplantae; phylum Streptophyta; class Magnoliopsida; order Malvales; family Malvaceae; genus Adansonia; species Adansonia grandidieri. The sequence goes on along the minus strand of JBBYHK010135378.1, from coordinate 31,056 downwards.
AGAGGACTCTATGAATTCCTTTCTCGGGCTCACTATCCCAACTTCCCTAAATGCTTGCCACACTTTACTCATTGGCGTCTTGACCTCTCTGACATTTTTTTGATCCAATAGCCTTTCCCATCAATCATGGCATTTACCCTCGGTTCAACGTGATTAGAGAGTGGGTTGGCCCCAACATTTGGTTTAGGCCTTTGCTTTATTTTGATTACACCTCTTTTCAATAAGCCCTACACCCTTCTCTTAAATGAGGTGCAGTTCTCAATTGGGTGCCCTTGTGCTCCAACATGGTATTCAGAGTAAGCATTCTTATCATACCAGCAGGGGTATGGTGGAGATTTTGGTTCTAAAAACACTAGGGCAACCAATTGGCCGGCTAATAGGCAATTATAGATCTCTTATATGAGTATAGTAAAGGGTCAAAATATTCCCTTTCTCGAGGTGCTTGATGATTACTTAGGGCTCTAGGATTGTTTGTGCCATGAGGTTGCATGCTTGGAGGAATGTTTTAAATAGGATTTGGTGTGAGGGTGATTGTTAGAGGAATCCTAGTAGAGTGAACTGCTGGTGTCATTTGGTAAGGGCTAAAACTCGGATACAACATATTTAGGGCATATACCCCTTGAGCTGAGCATGGATTTTAAGGGAACTTTATGGTGCAGCGATTGACATGTTTACTTCTTTTTCCTTTCCTTTACTTATTGCTTTCTTAATTGACCCGGATGACTATCCCATAGATATTTTCCTACTTTTCATGGCATTATCAATCATCTTCCCTGATATGACCATATCAGCAAAATTCTTCATGGCATTCGCCACCAACTTCTTGTAGTAAGGAGCTTTCAAAGTGCCAATGAACATAACTGTCATATCTCTTTCAATTAATGGTGGTTGAACCTGAGCTGCCTGCCCCCTTCATCTTTAGGCATACTGCTTAAAACTCTTAGAGGCTTTCTTCTCCATGTTTATAAGGAAGAGGCAATCTAGGGCCCAGTTAGATAAGTGCTTATATTGGTTGAGGAATGCACGAGCCAGATCTGTCCATGTTTGAATTCTTATAGGATCTAGCTCTATGTATCATCGAAGAGCTACCCTAGTTAAACTGTCCTGGAAGCAGTGGATTAGCAATTTTTAATTTTCCTTATACTCGATCATCTTGCGATAATACATCCAAAGGTAGGCAGTGGGATCTGTGGTCCCATTATATTTTTTAAACTCTAGCACCTTGAATTTATACGTAATGATAAGACTAGAGACTAGTCCTAGAGCCTTCGCATCTTCCAAATTTATCACTTTTCTTGATAGCTCAAAGATATTTCTTTAGAGATTGGTATTTATTTAAGTCTTCATCAATTTTCAGAGACCTTTTTATCCTTTCTTATTTTAATTGCTCATCAAGATCTGGTACTATAGGTATAGCAGGCGAAAAGCCTTAAACTAAATATGGTGCTGTTGCAAAATTAACATAAATGAATGGTTGAGTCAACGAAATTCTTACTATTGAGGGATGCTATTCATGCAAAGCTGCTTCATGCACATTAGTAGCCTCAGTACCACTATTTAGATTACTCTTGGGGTTGGTTGGTCCCTTGCCAGTGTCGATGGTGCTCTTTTGTCCTTTATCCTTTAAAGCTTCGGACAATAGTTTTGTCAATTCCACCATTTGATATTGAAGTTTTCATTCCTACAGGCTAAATGTTCTTGAAATTCTCCATACATGAGTTCTAATCACTCAATGTGGGACTGATGATCATTCTCCATGGCTTTACAATGGGTTTGAGTATTTAGCGATGGTGAGTTAAAGATTACATGCTTCGGGGCACCTTCACTTTAGATTTTGACGGATTAGACCTTTAGAATGTGTCATGACATAAAGATGGATATGAATTATTGAAGTAGAAAAAGAATTATGTTATTAATGCAAAGCAGAAAAAGAAAAATTGTTATTGATGCAAATGCAAGAGGGAAAATTGGATTAGGAAACAGCTCCACCAACAGTGTCTTTCATTGAAACAACCAAATCTTGAATACATTTGAAAATGTCTGGCATGATTACATTGTTTAATCACTTGTTTTAAGAAATACAGTAGTTCTTGTTCGTGAGCTCTAGTGGATAAGATGCTATATGCTAGAGATCGAGTTGCGTTCGTCATATATTCGGCCCCTAACTAAGCTGCCTGAATTTGTTCAGTGAGATGGCAATGATGAGTCTGATAATTTTGGTGTGCCTGATAAACTATTTGTTTCCATTCTTGCTCCTACCATTCTGAGGCTCATACTAATTCATCCACCTGGTTTTGGTGAGCTGGCAAGGACTGCTTTAAGCCTTAAACCCTGACTGTTAACGTCTCACTCTCAACCTGATTCGCTCTCAAATCTTAAACTCGAGCCTCTAACAGTACATTTCTCGTTTAATAAGTTAATGCTAAGGTTTGAGCTTTGACAAGCTTCTCTTTACTATCTTTAGCCACTTCTTTCCATTAATGTAGTTTTTTTTTTTAGGGTGGAAATTTTTGTTTAGATGGCTAACAAGCCATAAGTGAAGCATACGTGCATATCCAATGAAACATCCTATCCCCATTTTCTTGCAAAAATTAAGGGCTTAAATGGTTTTAGTGATGATAATAAGTGATGGGCTAATATTGCAACATAATCGAGAAACAAGATCTGCCATCACCGCTTCGACATAACCTAGCATCTTCAGGAAAATGACTAGGCGATATATTGCCAAAGTGAATATATCTTGCAATTTTTGAACATCAGTGGTATTTGCCATTGCCTTTTTCAAACTAGCCCATGAAATGCACTCGCCGTTTCCCTTCTTCTTAATGTGATCCTCAATCTATGTCTCAGGTGCACTAAGAATCTGGGCCAATCTTTTCTTAAAAGCTAAAGGGTTCAATGCCTTGCAATATATTCTATCAGTCTTGGCCCTCTCAATGTTAAGCAGCGAGGTATATTCCTCTATTGTAGGGGTTAAATCCTCATGGTTAAAGGTAAAGCATCGATATGCGGGGTTCCAAAATTAGGAAGTAACCTGCAGCAAATTAACATCCAAATGGACCTGTAGTAAAAAGGGCAATGTCTGCGTATCTCTTCATGAATGATTCCTTCTTGGTACTATCCTAATTGTTCCATATATATTTTAGATCTTGCCAGTTGTTCTGATGATACCCTATTTTTATCTTTTCATGTGCTATCAAGATATACCTGGGTTTTAGGATGTCCCCATCTTCACATTACTGTTGCTTAGACCAAGCTTAAACTTTCTTGAAAAGATTTCAACTTTGAGATGGACTGTTGCTCCATGACAGAGACCCCTTGGTAAACACTGGATCGCTGGCCAATTGTCCCATGGCAATAATAATAATGAAACGATGCATGCATGCGTGTAAAAGAGAACAAAAAGAGACTATAAGTTAGTAGCTGCACAAAGAAATAAGCACACAAAAGAATGAAAGCAACAAAATGAAAATGCCACATAGAAGTTAGCCCCAAGAATAGACGATATAATGTATAGGGGCGAGCATAATAATCGGACAGCATCAAAGCATATCTACACTAAGATTGCCTTTACAAATGGTGATGCAATACCATGTAAGGACAGGCCTAACCAAACAAGTGGTGACTTTCATTTGTCAATATCTATGTTAAGTCATTAGCATGGTGACTTATTTTGGTTAGATTATGAACTTTTGGCATTATAAGTGTGAACATTTGCTCGTCATCACCCACTTGCTAAGGAAGGGTAAGCCATAGAACATTATAGCATACCCTAAAGAAATGATCATAAAAAGAATGACAAAAATGAGTGACGATGTTCACCTATCATCGCTTGTATAATATGGTATACAAAAGTAAACGTAAAAAGTGTTTCCCTGAGTGACCTTATTCTCCGAGTTATTCTGTCAACATTCTGTATGGTTTGACATGGTTTAGCTCATAAGGCTCACTATATGATTTTAAGTAAATGCCTAAATAGGTATCCGAATCGCTCTTCCATTCAGTAAGGATAGTCGAGGCACTTTGATCCTAGACCCATCGCAGGTTTGGTAGAATGGGTTTGACCTAGTGGATGTATTTCCCTATACAAATATGGAGGGTTACTCACAAGAGACATAGGTAATTTACATCCTGGAATGTTTTGCCATGCCTATGCGGAGGGTTACTCATGAAGGCGGATGGCTCACTACCTTCTAATAATTAGGATCTTAGCCTTACTATGGTGTTTCGTAGGAATCTAGTGCAAAATGAAAGTGCACGGTGTGTGCTGGGAAAACTATCAAACCTTTTTATTTTACTTCATATTACCATACTTATTTAAATCAATATTTATTTGGGCACAAATAATATCTAACAATCACAAGACAAAAATAATAGAGATTAGTAGGCAAAAATAAAAGAGAATTATATCTAAATAATTATGGAGATCGAAAAATCAAAACTGAGTGAGAAGTAGCTAGTTATAGGCCTAACTCTCTTTTGTTGCTAATGAAGTCGCCAAGCTATCAATGTTCCATATCCCTGACCTTTACGAACTTCAGATGATCCGAAGGGCCAAAGCGTGGTCAACTTAAAAAATATGATGATATTTGACTTGAAGGAGTGAAAGACCATCAAACGAATCACTCATCTAACTAGTCTTGGATAGCCACCATAAAGTGGCCATAAACATGGAGTCACCACCGATCATTTTAAGTTAGGCATGACTGGATGCCCATTGAAAATAATACCAGAGATTCGTTGTTTTGGGTTTGGGAGTTGGTTACGTGTGGAGAAGGATTAGCACCCCCATGATGCCCGAATATCGATACCATCTAACTATATCTTACTTGAATCTTGGTTTCCTCAGTTTCATTTTTATCATTTAATAAATATAATTCCCTCTAATGCATGAAATTTTGTAAAGATACGAGTCCAAGTTTTAATGAAAATTTTATCACCTATACGCCTCAAAAAGATGAGAAACATAGGGGTTTTTGATGAAAATGATCTCCGAATTGGTTTTAAAAAATCAAATATTTCATGTTTGGTACTAGAGAGATAATGACATGAGATATCATTTTGTGATTTTGAAAATGATCTTTAAAGCATGAATGCCCAAGGTCCCTGCAAAAGGAAATGTATTAGTAAGGCGGAAACATGAACAATAAATAAATCCAAACGAAATACACGAAAAGGACGGATGATCGAAATGTTTTCTCATAATTATCTTCGATTATCAATGAATAACCAAGATGACAATGTTAAGACTTAGTCAGATTCAATGGAAATTTGAGAAGAAAAAAAGTTTTTAATGATTCAGGGATGTCCTAGGGAAAAAAGTTTGGATTTTAGAAGGAATGTAGAGAGTGGGACTAGAGTATCCCCTCAGAATAGTGGGGTTGGAGTATCCCCAAAGGTGAAAGTTTAATGTTTATTTTGAGGTAAAAGTAAGGTTAGAGTATCCCCTCAAAGAAGTGGTGTTGGAGTATTCCTAAAAATGAAAATTTGATCTTATTTTGAGGTAAAAACAGGGTTGGAGTATCTCCTTAAAAAAGTGGGGTTAGAGTATCCCTGAAAGTAAAAAAATCTTGGACGTTAAGAGGAGTAGGCCATATTCTGGAAAATAATGGATCTTTAAAAATCGAGAGCTGAAGGTTTGGCTAAAATGTTCCTCTTTTCGTTTAGCCTTGGTCTGAGTCTAAAAAGTTCAGGCTACAAGAATGAGCCATATAGATCATGAATAAAAATGTTTTAGAAATCAGGTTAGAAGTAGAAGATAGCATCATGCTGTTTCTCTTTCGAAATTTATTTTGTGCTTATCCAGAGGTCCCGAGAGGGATAAACGAGGTACCATTAGAAAGGTAACTCGATAAGGATTAATGTAAAAATATTCTAAAAATCCTAGAAAATCACCTTCTAAGTGGAATTAATTTTTGAATTTCAACCTATCTCGACATTGGCAGCATGTATAGGGTAAAGGTATAATGGACTTTGAAAAATTATTTCAAATTCATCCAGAATTGTTAAAATGCAAATAATACCTTTTCGAAAAGTGAATTTCATGAACTCCGTGGGAAAAATATTCGAGGGAGACAAAAATGTTGTTTGCTAGGCCTAAACATCCCAAATAGTAAACTGCTCATTGGATCTAAGGGTTCCTGATAGTGAAGATTTGAAAAATCATAACTATTTCATTTGAGCTGATCTGAAGGTAAATGAGACATCGTTCGAAAGGTAATTCAAAACCCTTCAAAGGAAAAATACCAACACATTCTAGATAAATCATTTTTGACTTTTTAAATAATTTTTCAAGACTAGGCCACTGTGCTACCAAAACAAAATAGGGGAGGTGTTCAGTATTTTGGTTTTTCTTCAGGTTGAGCTCAGGCCATAAACATTCGACCATCCGTAACCAAGATGAAAGAATGACATGGGCATCATGAGCTTATTCCATAATCCCAGAGTAGTTTGGGATGATAGAACAACCTGTTGACCGTGCCACTATAAAGGTGGTTGGCTTAGGATCAAGGGTTCATATTTTTAACTAAAAGACTTCATTTCATTTTTGAAAAACTAGTACTATTATACTCATTCTTCCATGAATCCAGCATTGAATACTTGTTTTGCCCCCAAGGTTGGAAAAACCAACTTCATAAAAATCTTAAGCCCATGTTATTCTTTATGTATGGGAGATATTATGTGCTTAACTTGGGGATATTTTTGAAATTGGGTTTTCTAGCACTCAAGCGTGCATTTCAACACAAGAAAAATACCACAAAACAATGCAGAATATGGAGGACATATATGCAAGAGCAAAGATGACATTTTTCATAAAAAAGATGATAAAAAAATGCATGGAGATGATAGATAAATGCATGAACATACTTAGGATGAACATGTTTAAAAAGAGTTTGCTAAAAAGGCGTTTTTATTTCATGAAGCCTATCAAGCTTCTAGGAAATGCATGAGCACACTTATGTCATGTTAAGATGCATATTTTAAACATGAGATGAAGACATGAATATGGAAGGAACATGGCAAGAAGTACATGGATAGAGGTTGTTATGGTGATGAAAATGCAAAGGAGCATGCTTAGTTAACCAAACAGCATAAAGTCACCAAGAAAAATATCAAGATCCTAAACTACCACAACCAAAGTGATAAAAAATGCATGGAAGTCCTAGGGTGGCCAAAAAAGCATAGAAAGGATTTACTAAGATGATGTTAATGACAAAATAAAAACTATGAAGATCAAGGTAAAGGAGATATACCAAAAAACTTGAACTTCCTTTTTTCTCAAAGTAGTGGTTGTAGCCTTAATTTTTTCCTTCTCCTTGCTATTATTAAGCAAGAAAAGGATGAAAAAAAAGTAGCTTCTTCATGGTATGGTTGATGGTGAGGCTTTGTAAGGATCAAAATGTGTGGAAAGTTAGGTTCTTGAAAATTTTCCAATGATAGTTTGGGGTAGCTACAGGAATGGAGGTTTTTTATGAGTGAAAGATAATGGAATAGTGCTTTTGGTGAGTTTTTGAAGTTAAAGTTGCTTGAGAATTTTCAGGAATGGCTGAAGAGTTTTCTAAGATTGCTAAAAGTCTTTTTTTTTGTGGCTTACCCCTATTTTTTTCTTTTTTTTTATGGCTGATCATTGCTCTTTTTTAAAAGACAATATAGGGGTACTTTTGATTTTTCTCTTCTACCCTAGAGGATATCTCCAGCTACCATGCTTAGCTGACTCTTTTTTTATTGGTTCTGCAATGCTGAGCAAGGAGGCAGAAAGGCTGTAATAGCCTCCCAACAGAGATATGCCTACCACCCTCTGACAACCATATATCCTGTGAAAATCAACTTTGTCAATGGTTGTTTAGGCCCTAAAATTTGTTTAAAATCCGTTAATGAGCCCATAGTTAAGGTTTACAATTTTATATGATAGTTCTTTGGTACAAAAACATTTTTAAATCGGGTTTTTGAAGGCTGAAAAATGGCTCAAACTAGGCAAAAATACCTTGGTGCATCAATACAAAATATGTTGTAATGATACGCAAGGTATATTTTACTTCTGAGTATCGATACAATTAATTGTGTATCGATACCAAGAGCAAAAAAATATTTCTAGTCTCGAGACTTAGAGGCCAGTATTGATACTCCATGGATCTATATCGATACTTATATTTGTGTATCGATACATTTTGCCAAAAATCACAACTTTAGCTATTGCTAAGGTTTATATCAATACAAACATGCTAGGTATCGATACCATATCTTGGGTATCGATACCAAACCCTTTTATACCGACACTACACACAAAAATTCAAGTTTTGTGCATCGTAAAGGCCTCGTATCAATACTTGCACCCTAATATAACTTGTACAAACCTACGGCTTCCTGATTTACCTTAACTTGGTCACAAACAATGGGAAATTGATTTGTGTATAACCTTAGTGAAACCATGAAAATTGGCCTTTGATGCCATATTTTTTACATTTTCTTTAATACGGCCCATAGGCATTTTAAAACTTCCCAAAAAAACTTTTTTGTTGGGCGACGTGTCACCCAGATTTATTTTTATTTTTGATTTCATCACTCTTTGATTATGCCTTAGGTTGCTAGAGATTGGGCCGGGCAAAATGAGGTGTCTACATTCATACTTAGATTTCATTATGATCAAGTCCATAAAGATGGATGCCTAAAATAGGATTGTAGACACCTGATTTTGTTTGGGCCTTTATGCAAGCATCTTAAGGCATTATAAAGGCCAAATGCACAATCATGAACCTATTTCCCATCATCCCTAGCTAAGGTAAGGTGTTTAAGGAGCTACAGGTAAGCAAAATACACATTTTTCATTGAATATATCGATACACCATGGTAGTGTATCGATACACCATGGTAGTGTATCGATACATTGGCTGTTACATCGCCATATTTGAAATCCTTGGGTCTTATCGATACTTTAAGGTCATGTATTAATACATTCACAAGATGTATTAGTATATTTTCTCATTTTATCAATACAAGGCTTGGTTGCATTTTTTAACCAAATGTATCGATACACAGCAAAATGTATTGATATATTCACTTATGTATCAATAGAATCTAGAATTATGTTGATAAAAAAATAGCCTAAATGTATCAATACATTCATAAATCTATCGATATATTCATGCATTTTTGCCTGATTTGTGGCATTTTTCTCCCATTGCACCATTGATCTAAACATGAGTTCAGCCATATTTTTAGTTCCAAAAATCATATAAATTCATGTAGCCTTATTTAATTTATTTTGTGCTTATTCGGTTGGATTAATTTTATTTTTAAAGGCCTATTTAGCTAGGATAATTGGACATTTCATGGTAAAATTTATAGTAAAAGGGGAATTTTTAAGCTCTTGTAGCTACTTGGTGTCGTGACATGTCGAACGTGAATCTAACAGGCTAGATTTTCATGGAATAAAATTTTTGTTTTTTTCTCGCTTTAGGATGAGACTTAATTGTTAAGTTAAATCACTTGTCTAGCTTAACCCTTAAATGGTTGTTACAAAATAACCAAATGACTTGGAGTCACCATCAATCTGTTTTAACTAGGTGAGGTTGGTCACCTACCAGTTTGAGGGTTGCAAAACCTTTGTAGACAAACTTTGAGATCCATGTGTTTACCAGAGATTCATATGAAAAAGGTTTGGGAGTTAGTTACGTGTTCAGTGGGACAAGCACCATCCGCGACACCATAAAATGGTACCTATTAATTCTTCATTATAGTTAGTTTTAAGTTTTTGGTATCTAATTATAATTCTCGTAGTTTGCAATATTTAAAATTAATATTATTTTTTCATTCCAAGTAAATTGGGTTTTAATCAATTTGAAAAATTAAAATATTTTTCTCCCTTTTTCAAAAAATTGAGAGGACTACGAAAGTTTTATTTTTCAAGAAAATAGAAAATTATAGTTTACTTATTTAAAATGGGTATTCCTTTATTGAAAATTGATAAGGTGACTTCCATATATCATAGGCATACCTATGCTATTTTAACTCAAGAATATTGCCTCGAAATTTAAAAAATGCACATTATAATCCATATATTTGGCATAATATAATGAAAATGACTCCAGATAACATACATGAAATTACAAAATGACCCTTTGATTATGGAAAATAATCTAAATAGACATAACATATATGGACACTATGAAATGACCCTCTATCATAGAAAATGATTTAATTGCATAAATTTTGCATAATAATTCTTAAGTGATGGAAAATGATTTAAATATTTCTAAAATGTATGAAATTGCATAAAAGTCCCTAGATTATGGAAAATGACCTAAACGACCCCAACATTCATTAAATTACATAAAAGTCCCTAGATTATGAAAATAACCTAAATGACCTCAACATGCATAAAATTACATAAAAAATCTTAGGGTATGGAAAATGACTTAAATGATCCTAACATACATGAAATTGCATAAAGTTCCTAGATCATGAAAAATCACTTAAAAGACCCTAACATATATGAAATTGCATGAAAGTCCCTAGATCATAAAAAATGACCTAAATGACCCTAACATACATGAAATTACACAAAAGCCTGAAGATCATGAAAAATAACCCAAATAACCTTTACACCATAGCATATTGAAATTGCATAAAATTATATAAAAATCCCTATCACAAAAATGACTAAAGTGACATAACAATGCATGGAATGACATGAAAATACCTAAGTCATGGAAAATGACTAAAATGATATAAAATGCATCAAAGTTGCAAAATGGTCCCTAATATGCATGGAATCATTATGGGAAATTAGAAAGTGGTCCTTAAAAGTTTCTAGCATTCCTAAACGCACTTGTAACATATAAGCATGGTATTATACATGATATTTACTTTCAAAACACCATATTAACATGAACATACATCGATTTATTAATCTGCATGATAATGTTGTCATAATAGCAATATTTTCATAGAAAATGCATGGATATTTAACAATGATTATAATCATGAAAATGTCATAAAATGCATCAATCATACATAACATGGAATATGAATAACATAGAAAGTCAACTAAAGTTGAAACATGAACACAGCTAATGAAATCCGTGTAAAAATTAAAGAAACTTAACATAAAACATTTGGAAAACAAGTTTTCTTCATGGAAAGATGATTTTAAGAAATTTTAACAACAATCTTTAAAGAAAACCAAAAGAAAACATTAAAAGATCATAGGTTAAGATTTAGCCGTAAACATAATTTTTATATCTTTGGCTTATATAATCACTTAAGCATGGTTTAGGATCTTTAAGCTCACATAAGATGAAGAGAGAAATGATCAAAAACAAAGTAGAAAATATGTCGAGAAAATACCTTGGATCAAACTTGAAGAAACTTTCTCTTTTTCCTTCATTTTTCTCTTTTTTTTCTTCTTTTTTTTTTCCTAGTTTTTCTCCATTGGGACCTGCCCTCCCTTTTATTTTGGTTGTCAAAGGGGATTAAAAATCCCCTTTGTCTAATCACATCTCATCCCTATGCACTTTTATTTCTTGACAACTTACCTAAGCTATTTACAAGCAATTTCTCTGAGCCTTAAATATTCTAATCAAAAGGCCTAAAACCTTATTATTAGGGCATGGTTTGAGCTGAGATGCATCCCTCAAAGGGATGCCCATACTCAAAGTAGCTATATCTTGATTTTATGCAAGAAAGAGCTTTAAACTCTAAACCAAAATAGTACCTCATTGAATCTTAGCTGAACTAAGCTCAAAAATAGTCAGGAAACAACCAAACTAGATGCCATTTGGTTCCTAAGCATAATTATAACATTAAACTTAACTTTGTTCAAGCTTAAATGGACTGAGTTATATAGGTGGTTCTCATGCTTACATTTCAATGTAAACACATTAATGAAGGACCTCTTTCATAGTTATGAAGTAATGCAAGGCCATTAGAAAGGTGAAATATTAAAAAAACTTGGATGAAAAAGCTTATTCATGGTGAAAAATATCAAACAGTGCAGATACATTTTTTGTTTGTATCGATATAATTACTTCTAGAACCAAAAATCCATGAAAAAAATAACATTGTATCGATACAATATGGCCTTGTATCAATAAAATATGACCTTACATCGATACAATGCATGTCTTAGGCCTAGAATGACTAAAACCAAATGATGTATCGATATATTAATGAAATTATCCATACATGAATTTAAAAAACTGACATTTTTTACCCTCTAAAAGTTTTTAATTGACTAATTTGATCCCTAGGCATTTTAAAACTTCATTTTTCACTCTTTGGAATTGTGTCACCAAGAATTGGTGGCACGACATCTTGTAGTCCCTTTTTATTATTTTATTTGTTATGACCTTCCAATTATGTCTAGAGATGTCCAAAACTTGGTCAGGGAAGAGAGATAGGTTCATTTCTCTTTAAGTCTCAGATTAAGCATAGTTTGCTTGAAAAGGGCTTATGCAAAATTCAATATCTACACCTCCCTCTATTTGGCCATTGTCGATGATCAAGAATAAGGCAAAAACCAAAAACACAATTTTACTCGAGCTTCTTGTTTTTCATTTTTTTGTTGTTGGCTTTGCTCTTTTTTTTCCTTTTCTCTATATCAACCTAGCCGAGCTTACTTTTAACTAGCTACATTAGGTTTATTCTCACATATGTGCCAACTTTATTAGGCTTACCTGTGCCAACTACATTGGGCTTTATATTTTGTTGTCGACTTTAACTAGGACAAAAATTATTAGCTACTCTTAGGCTTCTTTATTTTTGTACCAATTTTGGTCGAGATGATACCTATCAGATGCTCTTAGGCTTTTTCATTTTGGTGCAATTTCAACTAGAGCTATACCTACCAATTACTCTTAGGCTTTTTAATTTTACTGCCAATTTTAACTATGACAAAACCTATCAGCTACTCTTGGGCTTTTGTCCTTTGGTGCCAGTTTCAACTAGGATGAAATCTAGTAGCTACTCTTGGGCTTTTTCATTTTGGTGCCAATTTTAATTAGATGAAACCTATCAGTTACTCTTAGGCATCCTCATTTTGGTGTAAATTTAAGTTAGGACGAAACCTACCAGCTACTCTTAAGCTTTCACATTTTGGTGCTAATTTTAACTGTAGCTATCCCTACCAACTACTGTTGGGCTTTCACTTTTTGGTGCTAATTTCAACTAGAGCTATCCTTATTAGCTACTCTTAGGCTTTCACATTTCAAGTTTGAATTTTTTTATGGGTGCAAACACTTATGATATTAGTGGTAACATTTATGAATGGTTCAATGCTTCTTAAAATAATGCAAATACAAATAAAGACATGATAGATACACTATTTCGTGTCCTGTTAAAGAAAGATCAAGATTGTTAGCCTTATTTTATATTAGTAAAGCTTCATCATTTCATACTTCATTATTGCCAATTTTTTATTTCTTAGGGTTATCTCATCAGCGAAAACTTATATTGGGTTTTTTGAAGGCTATTTGGTGCTTGCCCTGTAAGATCTTCTTTCATTTTGAATTCAAAATACTTTAGTTTTTCTTAAAGGCTGCAAAACACAAAAGTTAATGTTTATCAATTCAAGATTGAAAGTTTTGCAATTACATGCAGTCAAAGTAACAAGTTACGCTCTTTTGTTTAAAGTTTATGCATATGCTAAATTTTATTTGGCAAAAATTATCCTTATTAGAAAAAGACAAGAATTTACATTCATTTAAAACTAGGATTTATCGAACAAGATCACTTTCTCATTATTTCCTAAGGAAGAGTTTAATTGATAAAAGTTGGGATTAATTCCCAATATCAAAAGTGATAGACATGTAATGTCAAAGTTTTTTTTCTTCTATTAGTGATTACCTTAGAGACATCTTCAAGGTAAGGAAAGGCAAATTCAAAGACTCAAATGGATTGGCCCTACTAGGGTCAGATATAAAGTTTGACACAAAAAGGTCATAGCAAAGTTAAGGTAGTTGTTCTTTACCAGGGTTCCTTGAAAGGCAAATAGTCAAAGTTACTACATTTTTTTAATCTTTGAACGTAACAATTTCACATATTTTAAACTAAGCTCGTAAGCATCAAGTCTTAAAGGTTAACTTGAAAGACCTTTAGCAAGTGTTAATTTTTAAGAAATGGCATGAAATCTCCAAAAGGTTTTCTTGAAATGTATTGAAAAAATTAGGCATTTACCCTAATTTTTTATTAACATTGTGAAGTTTTTTGAGGTTTGATTTGTCTTGGGCTTGACATGCTAGGTTTTCTTCTTTTTATTGCTATATTTACTAATTTGGAAGTGAATCCAAAATATCTAACTTTATTCTAGACTATCTTTTTTAAGTTTTTACCCTAAAGCTTTATTCATTTTTTATTGCCCCATCATATTCTTGAGGACTCAAAATTATCCAAAAAGTGGAATTTTTTAAGAATTTTCCAAGAATAAGCTTAATAACTCAAATAGCTTTGTTTGATTAAAATGGTCTTTTAAGATATGTAACATGAGCCATATTTCATGGCTTTAGAAAAAAAGATGCATAGGCTTAATTCAAGTGTTGAAGGGCTGAATGAATCATAGATCATTTCTCTTTAAAAATAGTTTTGTCCTTTACTCTTTAGGATAATGTGCATCTTTATTTCCTCGTCTTTTCTTCTTTTTCATTTTCCTTTGCTTTTTTTTACTTTCTTTTTGATGTTTTGTATTGTCACTTGATCATGAAAGGATTTAAAACTTAAAATTTAATCTATCTTCATTTTTGCCCCATAATAACAAGCATTCTTCTCATAGCTTTCAAACTAAATTTGCCTTTTTTAAAAAGAATTTTGAAGCTTTACTTTACATTGCTTCTAACTATAGAGAGAAAACCTTAGTTAGGGTTTGAAGAAAGAATAATTCATTTGGCTCAAAGGAAACCATAAGGGGAATGTTTCCATTTTTGTGAAGGGATAGAGAAAAATGACCATTTTTCATCCCAAACAAAACTATTTGAATTGATGAGCTTTTCCTTAGAAAACAGGATAGCTTTTTTTTAAATCATTTTTAGTACCTTAATAACATGATGTTGCACTCAATTTTTTTCTTTTTTTCAATGATCTGGCTTCATGTGTATTATTTGAAATTATCAACTCCGTAGCCACCAATGAATCTCAATTTTGGTTAGACCTTAAAAAAATTAAATTGATAAGAAAACCTCTAGAATTTCACTTTTTATTTATCAATATTAGGCTAAAAGGGATTCATCTCTAGAAAAGTATTTTTAACTCATGTTGGTTCTCATTCCTCATGAATCAAGGATTTAAAAGAGTGTCAAGGAATCTGTGGAGTAAAGTTATTCAAGTGAATTTAGGAGATCTTGGAGTCCTAGCATTATTTCAACGCATGTTAAACTATCAATATTCAACTCTTTTAAAAGCATAACTTGTTTGTTCGACCTTAAGAGAATCCAGGGAGGAAAGTTAGGTTTCAAAATATTCTTATTTGAATGAAAAGATATATATATAACTTTACATGAAGGGTTTTTTTCATTTTTTTTTTGTTTTTTAGTTTTTTTTAAAAGCCTGATCTAATAGTGATCATCAACTCCATTAAAATCTTTTAAAATGTTCTCATTGCCCTTGATACTAAAAATCATTAAAACCTAAAATTCAAAAAATAAAACAGGATGCGTGATGCTCTTAAATTAAACTTCATTATTTTCAAATCAAAGTGCATAGTTTTCTAAAGAAAAATGTACAAAACTTAATCTTAAAATAAAAATTGCCGCTAATTGGCATGCTACTGTGGGGTTAATACCCTATAGGCTGTTCATCCCTTGTAAGTATCATAAGCTTTTTGAACTTTGTTGGGTTTGTATCCATAAGGGCTTATATTTTTCTCTTGAATACATTGCAATCTTTCATGGAATACCCTTCTAGCACTTGGTGATATTCATATATGATGGTTGGATTATGCCATTCCAGGTAACAAGGATTCCTAAATTTTGTTAGGATAGTAAAGATCATCTAACTCTAAGCAAGTAGGTGAAAAACTCTATGCAAGAGATTGGTAAAGAGTGATACAATTTTGCTCTTTTTTTCTTTCAATTTCAAGAATTACATAAACTGCTCCCTTGATCCATTTGCACATCTGAACTTTAGATTGGTAAGATTGCATGAAGGTTTTTAGCACATAAGGATGGATCTATTGATTGATAAAAAGGTTAGAGATGAAGACTAAGTTTGAATAAATCTTTTTGTCCCCTAAATTTTCTTTTGTTCTTGCTGTTGGCAACTAAGTCTTGCAAGAATTGATTGATGGTTGCCCTACTAACACTACATCACTCATGTTTGCTATCCTTTCGATCTTTATGCCATGCTTAATTCTTCCCACAGGAAACAATATTTATGCGAATATCAAGAATGAATTTTTGACCAACTTCTCATAGTATAGTAAGAAAGAGTTTCCATAAAATAAAAAAGAATTTATCTATCAATAAAAGATGGTTAAACTCATGAGGCCACATTCTTCCATTGGCAAGCATACTTCTTGTAACTTTTATCATGATTCTTCTTAATGTTTTGGAATGTTTTCCTATCTAGAGCCATCTTCAATATGTGGTTGTATTGTTCTTGAAATGCTCAAGCCAAGCCTCTCTATGTGCATATATAGTCCCTTCCCAATCGAGAATACCACTCAGACGCTACCCTAGTTAGGCCCTCTAGAAGATACAAACAAGTAGCTTCTCATTCGTAATATTCCTCACCATTATATGACAATGTGTCATTAGGTGCATTTCGGGACAAGAGAATCTACCATACTTTTCAAACTTTAGAGTTTTGAACTTTGGTAGAATGATCACGTCTAAGACCAGCAAACATTCCTCTGCATCTTTAAATCTTTTTTTACTCTTGATAGTTTATATCCATTCTCCTAATCAACTAAACCTTTATGGCAATTCTTAGCCTTATGGTGTTTCTAACAAGTTCTCAATTGGCAGTTTTGATTTGGAAATCTTGATGGGGTTTGCATAGCCTCTTTTTATTCTTGAATTAGAAGTGAATGCCCCTGGCTAGAAGTTTGCCCTTGAGCATATACATTTCTAGAGCCTCTCTTTTTTCTCCAACTTTGTAGATGATTTCAAGTACTTAGGACCTTTGTTGTCCCTCTGGGCTTTGAATTTGGTTTTTCTTATGTAATTAAGTGTCTGATTTCATTTAATTTTGTCTTTCAGTGTTACCTAACTTGGAAAAGGGAAACATACATAAATTAGCCTGCTTAGGGATGCAATCTCATCAACACCCTTTTCTTTGGGATTTAATGGGATCTTTTTTATTTTCGTATAAAACATTAATGAAAATTAGCATTGATAAATGTGGAAACAAATGCATGAATGAATGAATAAGTGTTTTAACGTTGCTAATACGCATGATGTGATATGTTAATGTAAACCTGCAAGCCAATTATCGTGGCATGTAAGGCATTTGCATTAATGATTTCATATAATTAAACATTATATTTATTTAATGTTATAAAGGTATTTTTTTATCCATAAGATCTTATTGTATAATTGTTATAAATATCTTATGTAGATAAAGCTCATGAAACATATTGGCCTTACAAAGGAATTATAAAGAGTTGCAATTGTGAGATCTCTATGTATCAATGTCATGTTTCCAAAAATATTCTTAGTCATCATATTGTCAAGACAGAGCACTGACAATATACATAGATTGGCATATGTAAGCCTTCATGCATAAGATGCAGGCAATTGATCTTATAAGTTGAAGTATAAAGATACTTGGGGACATGATATAGGTGCTTATTATGTAACAAGTTCATTGAACATGATCAGTTATGAGAGTTCCATTTGGTCTTTTACTCAAGTGTCTATGGAAATACTCCCATGTATCAGTAGTATAAGTGATCCTTAGACTTGTGACACAAGGTTATCTTGTATAAGGAGTTTCATATTTTAATTCCATCACACATAGGTGCTTACGATATGATGGTTTTGGGTATGTTATGAATCATATGGCAGGTGAATGAATGGTTTAGAAAAAATTCATCACCCCAAGTGATATGAGAGAACATTTCTCATATGTACTTTGCCTGTGTTAACTTAAAGTCCTTAGCCAAGGCAATATTAATTATGGAGTTAACATGCAGGGATTACGTAGTAATATGGAATGAGCTAAGAGTAAAAACTGAACTATGCTCTTGGAAATTTTAGGATATATAGTGAAAAAATTTTTATTACAGTGAGATACTAAACACTGAAGGTCTTATCACAACTATATTGATACTCCTTGCATGTTGGGTGGCCATGACGCATTATTAGGTGCCAATCTTAGTTTATAAATATAAAATATTTTCTATTGGGCTATTTTATATTTACTGCCAATATTATGGGGGCCTAATGGGTCATAGACATAAGATTAGCAGAAATTAAATTAAGACTAGGCTTATATATCTAATACAAGTAATTGTTACTTAAGTTTAATTTGAATAAGTTCAAATAGGCTAATGACAAAATTGTAATTTTTTAGGAATAAAATTTTAAACCCTAGGCTATATTAGCCCATGCTTGCCATCCCTCATAGCTAGTTAGAACCTTTGAATTTAGCCAAGGTAGACCAAAATAGGGTTAGGCAATATCTTCCTAGAATCCCTATGGAAGATTAAGCCATTTCTTTGTAACAAGAGGAAAATTAGTTTTTTCTTCATTTTGATTATTGAATTAAGGTCTTCTAAGTGCAAGGGAAGGTTTATTAAAACCTAAGCTGCTAGCACAACTCTAAGCAACAAATTCTCTACCTTATTGAAGGCTTTTTGTGTCACCTATGTGGATAATCGTTAGAAGTTGGACGCTTGGACAGCTTTGGTTTATGAGAATCGGGCTTAGTATTTTTGGTAAATAGGTCATGGGATTGCTAAACAACTTCTCAAGATTGAGATAGGTTTGAATCTTAAATAGTTCTTTAGGTTTCTTAATCTAAAAGATTAATCAGGATCTTTCAAGTTAATCTTGTTTAGGGAATCTTGGATTAGTTTTATTGTCATGTTCATTGCCACATTTATAAATTATTTTTATAAATTTTTGTAATCTAATTACTTGTTGATATGAGATTTTCTACATGATAAACAACTGATCGAGCATAAATGTGGGAAACCAATGTAGAGGCAAGAATTATGACTCATCCTTTATCATCTTACAAACCTAAAAGCTCAAACTTTGATATTCATTTATAATCAAGGCATACAATGATATTTTACATAAAGCAATGAAAAGGCCATGTCTGCAACATTAAATTGTCCTAGCTTTTCTAATGCTTCCATCCATTTCTTGATTCCATGCTTACAAGGTCCACAAAGCAATTTTAAAAAGCCATCTTTGTGGCCACTCTACCACCCTAGCAATAAAATGCTTTCGAAGTCATTTAATCTTATATTAAGAAGATTATTTCCTAGTGAGATTGTAGTTGAAGTTTTAGATGTTGATTTTGAAGCTTATATTGGGAGATTCAATAAGTAAAAGTGCAAAATTCCTTTTATAGCTACTAGGCCTAGTATAACACTACAGAGGATTTAGAGCAACATTTGACTTTGGTTTGATCTAGAGTACACTAGCGTTGAATAGGTTTTGAACTTTCTTTTTTAAATGCATTGCAACTGTCTATAGAATCCCTTATAACCTCGCATAGTACCGTAGTTGGCATTGATGTTATACCATTTAGGATAAAGAGGTTCATAAAGATAAATATGCATAGGATCAATCAGTCAATTTTGGAAGAGAAGAGGGTGTAGTTCTACATAAGTTAGTAGGATCGGATTGAATTTCAAATTTCCTTTATCTGTCCTAGTCTTTTCTTAATATGGATGCTCAAAGGTAACTGCATTATGCCTGAACAATCAACATGGTTGAAGGCCAGGCTTAGGTTTAGAGTTGAAAGGATTTGCTTTGATCATGTGAATAGACTAGGGATTAGAATCTTCATTTAATGGTATGCTCGATCCAATCTTCGAGTCTTTAAGTGCCAAAGGTCGGGTCAAAGGCAATGGTGACTTTTAGGGATCATTGAAAGATCTCTAATAATTTTTGTCAACTTGAATAGTTGTTCCTTTATCTCTTGGATTTTGTGTCCCATTTCTCTGACTATCCCCCCAGATAGTTATTCATGCTTCCAATCGATCTTCTAGATTCTAATTTTCTAGATTTTGTCAAAGATGATGATGCTTTTAGGCAAAGTTCCTTTCTTCTTCCATGCAGACCCTCCACCATTCTTATTAATCTATCGAGCTGATTTTTCATTCCTCGAACTTTATGCTCAAATTTTTCCTGAATACACTCTAATGCACTAATTTTTGCCTCTAAATGGTCTTCCATGTTTTTACCCTTTCAATGCAATGAACAAAAGCTTTGGTAGCGAATGCATGAGCATAATGACAATTAAAAGGAATATATGAAATGCATGAATGCTTGGATGACATTTGTTAATGTATGCACAATATATGAAGGCATGAATACCAAGCAAAAATATAAAAGATTAAAGCAAAAAAAATCCTAACACCATTTTTATTTCTCATACAATACTGATGCCTTAAATTTTTTTTACCAAATTTTTTTTTCATTTATCATTTTTCTTTTTATGATTTTTCCATTTCCCATTTTTCATACTATGTTAAATGAATAATGTCTGAATTAAGACATTACATGGTGGAAATTATCCTAGTTGAAATTCCTTAATAATTATTTAGAAAATTAATATTAATAAGATTATTATTAAATTAAAATTGTTTTAATTTAATTTATGAATTTTATTTAGATTAAAATTCATAAAAGGATTATTTGATTTAGCTAAATGGTTTTATTTATCTTATATTTAATTATGTGATAATTATATGAGATAAATTAATTTATTTATGTGATAAATAAAAGAGTTTAATTTAGATTAAACTCCAAGGAAACCTAACTTAGCTAAATAATCTATTGTGTACCAAGCTAGAATTGTGTCTAGATTCATGATGTCTTGCTCGAATTCCCTAGAACTATTTTATGTGCTAGGTTCAACCACCATAGTTATAGGAGTTGGAATCAAAATTAACTTACTTAGGCTGAAAGAGTTTTACCTAAACATAGTGTTTAATTTTGATTATAAGTTTCCTAGAGAATTTCTTGAGAAATTTGGCTAAAAGAAGAATAGAGAGTGATGACAAAAGATAGGTGGAACCGAAATACTTTTGAAGTGAGTTTTAGTTTTGTGACAAAATTGTTTTCTCTAGTTCTCCAAGTACGTCCACCCTAAAGGAAGAAAAACTACCATTGTCGCCACTCATTCTTCCTCTTACCTTATGCATTATTCCCTTTTTGTTTAAAGAAAACACCATTTTGGATAAGTTCTTAGATAAAGTAAAGGAAGAAACAAGTCCCAATCATCTTTTGGTTAAGACTCATTGAGTTTTCTAGCTAGCACTAGAGAACCACTTGTCCTTGACAAGGCTCCCATTATCATCCATGTGATTACCATTAGAGGCCAGACAAGAGTGTTGGTTGTGACCTCCTAGATTTGATCAAATACCAAGCCACCCACCTTCAGGTTCCTTTGAATTGGATTCAATCCAAATTATGATATCTGAGAGTTAGGTAATCTGTTTACAGATGCATGATTTAATTTGATTAAATCTAATTTTGATAACTTATATCCCTTCCAAAGATCCATAAGGAAGTTTAGCTATCTCCATGTTTATTATTTTCGCTGTAATTTATGTTTTTTTTGTAAAGTTTATTATCGCATGAGGTTAGACTTCACTATAGATTCCTTTCACTAAGATTTCTAAATGCTTCTATAACATGTTATTTCACCAGTATACATACAAGCATGGTATCATACATGATATTTGCTTTCAAAACACCATACTAACATGAACATGCATAAATTTACTAATATGCAATGAGGACAATCATTAAAGTAGTAAAACCTTACTTAATGATTAAAATTGCAAATTATTAACTACAAAATATTTTAGTTCATAATGGATCTAAATACAACATGAGTAATAGACTATCGCTATGTAGCATATGTGATGGTAATAAGTTTTAATAGGTCAGATTCCATTGGCTAGTCCCATATTGTTAAGATTTTCTTGAAAGGTATATCCAAGAATAGTCCACTACGTCTGGAGTAGTCTATCAAGTTTATATTGATGACCTTGATCAGGCCATATAATGATGATGGCTAGTATAATGTCTAAACTCCAAAAAAAGCAACTGGCTATTTAAGCTCATGAAATCATCTAAAACCTTAACGAATTGTTTTATAAGGGTAATCATAATAAGAGGTTTAACAACCCTAAGGAATTGTTCCTAAGAAAGATATTAGTGTAGGAAATCTTAAGGCAGCAAATAATCAGATTACAAAAATTTTATAAATAACGTATAAACATGGTAATGGAAAAAAATCAAAGAAACTAATCTGAGACTCCCTAAACAGGATCGTCTTACAATATCTTGATTAATCTTTAGATCAAAAAACCTAAAGAACTATTCAAGATTCAAACTTTCCTCAATCTTGAGAAGCCTTTTAGCAATTCCATGACTTAATAACAGGAAAACACCGAGCTCGATTGTCGTAGACCAAAGCTGTCTAAGCATCTATCCTCTAATAGTTATCCACACGTATGACTCGAAAGTCT
This sequence comes from Adansonia grandidieri, assembly GCA_038382065.1. NCBI lineage: Eukaryota > Viridiplantae > Streptophyta > Magnoliopsida > Malvales > Malvaceae > Adansonia > Adansonia grandidieri. The sequence goes on along the minus strand of JBBYHK010135378.1, from coordinate 8,411 downwards.
TTAATAAAGATAAGAATTAGTAGCTGGGAGCCATGCTAGTAGCATAAATTTTAATAAATCTTCTTTTGCACTTAAAAGACCTTGATTCAATAATCAATTTTGAGAAGAAAATATTTTTTCTTTAAGAACTTTCAAATTTAAGCAATCTTTACCCAGGGAAGTTGTGGAAAATGCAAAGCAAGTTATTAGAGGTCTCTTGCCTAAATTATTTGTATGGTTAATTTAGGTTAAATACATTTAGGGTTTAAAATTTTAATTTCTAAGAAATTACAATTTTGCCTGGAGTGCATGTGAACGCATTTAAAATGGGCCAATTAATCATTAATTGTATTAAATGTATTAGCCCAGCTCAATTTAATTTCTACTAATCATATTTATGTGTGTGACTCACTAGGCCCTTATTATATTGGCAATAAAGATAAAATAGCCTAGTTAAGAATATTTTATATTTATAGACCAAGATTGGCATCATCAATGCATCATGGCCACCTAACATGCAGGGAGTGCCAAGATGGTTTTGACAAGCCTTTTAGTGTTCAGTATCTCAATGTAATAAATATCCTTTCATCATATATCACAAAATTAGAAAGAGCATGGTTTGGTATCTACTCTTAGCTATTTTTGTATTAGTATGTAACCCTTATGTGTTAACTCCAAAGTTAATATTGCCTTGGCCAAGGACTTTAAGTTAACACGAGCTAGGTACATGTGAAATTTGTACTTTTATATCACTTGGGGTAATGAATCCTCTTTGGACCACTTATTCAACTACCATATGATTCATGCTATACCCAAAACTGCCCTACCATAACCATCTATTTATTGTAGACCTATTCGTGATGGAATCAAAGCATGACACACCTTATACGAGATGACATGGTGTCATAAGTCTAAAGATCACTTACACTGCTGACACATGAAAGTATTTCCATAGACACTTGAGTGAAGTACCAAATAGAACTCTCATAACAGGTTATGTTTAATGAACTTTTTACTACAATAAGTACCCATATAATGTCCCTAAATATCTTTATACTTCAATTTATGAGATCAGTTGCATACATCCTATGCATGGAGGCTTACATATGCTAACCTTTGTGCATTGTCAATGCTCTATCTTGACAATGCAATAACTAGAAATGTTTTAGAAACATAGCTTTGATGCAAAGGGATCTCATAATTGTAACTCATTACAATTCCCTTTAAGGCCAATGTGTTTCATGGGTTTTATCTACTTAAGATATTTATAACAATTATACAATTAAATTTAATGGATAAAGAAATACCTTTGTTATATTAATTACAATATAATGTTTGATTACTTGAAATCTCTAAATGCTAATGCCTTACAAGCCACAACAATTGGCTTATGGGGTTTAAACTAATAGTCAAAAGGTAGCTTAATCAGGCGGCACATGGTAAGATGTATTTCAATACTTAAGCGCTTTAGATGGATCATGATCTATGCATCGTCCATATGCTTTCTTTTGAAGAAAGACAAATGTGATGATAAGGTAATATGCCAACGTAGTGGATAGCTATATTAATAGCGTACAACTTGACCTCATAACATTAAAAGCAATGGTTAGGTGAAATGCATACAATGCATTTAGCCAAAGCGTTTCCACTTAACATTTCGAGGAGTTGCATAGAGATGCAATCAGTAAATTAAGTTACCTACTGAATTAATTCTTACATTATCTATTGAGCTGACTTAAGGTCATGTAAGGATGAAAGAAGTTCTAGCTCATAAAAAAGATTTAAATGTTGATCTTCTTAGATTATGGTTGAGGGCTATAATCTCAATAAAATAATGAGGACAATCATCAAAGTTGTAAAACTTTGCTTGATTATTGAAATTGCAAATTATTAACAACAAAATGTTTTGGTTAATAATGGATTTAAATACAACATGAGTAATAGACTATCACTATGTAGCATATGTAATGTTAATAAGTTTTAATGGGCCAAATTCCATTGACTAGTCCCACCTATTAAGATTATCTTAAAAAGTATATCCAAGAATAAGCCACTAGGTCAGGGGCAGTCTATCAAGTTTATATTGATGACCTTGATTAGGCCACATTGTGATGATGGCTAACATAATGTCTGAACTCTGAAAGGAGTAACCGACTATTTAAGCTCATGCAATCATCTAAAACCTTAAAGATTTATTCTACAATGGTAATCATAATGAGAGGTTTAACAACCTTAAGGAATTGTTCCTAAGCAAAATTTCAGAAGGTAGCCCAATCAGGCCGCATGTGTAAGATGTATTTTAATACTTAAGCACTTTAGATGGATCATGATCTACGCATTGTCCATATGCCTTTTTTTTAAAGAAAAACAAAGGAAATGATAAGGTAATATGCCAACATAGCGGATAGCTAGATTAACGGAGTAAAGATTGCAAGGAATACTTTGATATGATCAAATTTTGAAAACTTACAAAAATTTTGATACAAGATAAATATTGAGATTAATTCATATCTCTTGGTATATAATACCTAAACTTTGGTGCTTAAATACGAATGACTTACTGTAAGGCCCAAGTGAAAAAAGCAGTGAATATGGACCGTAAGAAATGGCAACATTATTGATATTGATCAAAGCTTGCCTTCATGATTAATGTTTCTAAAATGTTATCATATTTTATTCATAAATATTAGATATTTATTTTGGCATTCATGTGCTAGTTGAGGATGATTGTTGGCATTTGATGTCGAGCTTAGATTCAATCTTTTTTGAATAAATCATTAAACATAAAATTGTTTTATGTGATGATCTCAAACATAACATTGCAATGGTATTGGGGATTTTAAACAACCTATAACTTATGACATTCAGAAATAGTTTTCAAATCCAATTACCCTTTAAGTCTACATATATAGGACTTACTAGGAGGCATTTATGATTCTTTAAAAGTTAAAGATCATAATTTGACTAAGCAATAAATCGCCATGATGTTAAAAAAGCAATTATTTGGAAAGTGTTTCAAACCAAAAAGGAATGTATGTTTATATTTCAAAGGTCATAAACAAACTCTTTTGTTTAGGCTCACAAAAGGAGTTACATTTGGATATTACCTTACAAGCTAATAAAAGATTCATATACTTGTTAAAATAACAATTAAGCCATATGATTGGAATTTGGGTCTCATTGTGATTTGAATAGTTAATGACTTTGGTAATAAGATTATCAAGAACATGACTAAAGCATATCTTACAATAGTACTAGAGCATTGTCCAAATTGAGACACAATTGCTAACAAAAAAATTTTAGCATTAAAGGTGTTGGTGATTAGCTTAGCGCAAGTGGAAGATGTTAGTATATGCCCTAGAGCCAATCGGCTTGGATGAGACATATAATAGTTCATAATGCAAACTAATCACTTAGTTTAGTGATACAAGGTTTTCCTTTATGCTAGTAGTATGACTGACATAAACAACTACTTGGATGAAGCCTATGGAACACATTTGGCCTTATAAAGGAATTATAATGAGCCACAATTATAGGATCCTTATGCATCAAAGTCATGTTCCTAAAATAGTTTCTATTTATTATATTGCCAAGATGAGGCATTGGCAATGCTTAAAGATAAGCACATGTTATGCCTTTTATTTATGAAATAAGCAACCGATCTTGTGGGCTAAAGTACATGGGATACTTGAGATGGCATGTGGGTGCTTATTTTATGGAAAAAAGTTCAGTGACTATGGCTCGTGTGAGAACTCCGCTTGGTATTGTCACTTAAATGTTTATGGAAATGTTCTCACATGCCAGTCATGCAACTGGTGCTCTGACTTGTAATGTTTATATTTCAAAGGTCACTTGAGTGTTTTGGGATAAAGAATTATTTATAATAAATTATATAATTATTTGGTAATTGTTAATAATAGTTACATAAAGTAATATTGTTTTACTTAGGTGAGGAATTTTATTGAGAATTAAATGTTCCTATATGCAAATAATAGGTTGGCCGAAAAGCCCTAATTATTAAGCACAAAAGGCTTCATTTTTGACAAATCCTATTTGGATTTTACATAAGTTAGGTTAAATAGTGGTGGGTCCTATTGGTGTTGGATTAGCTTAAGATATTAAATAGTTAATGCTTAGGCCCAATCGTAAATGGACTAGATAAAAGAATTTTACCTAGATCCTTGTGGAAACATGAAAGGTGGCCCCATGCATTAGGTTTGGTAGTATTGAGCTTTAAGCGTAACCTAATTATTAAGCCCAAAAGGCCTCATTTTTGACAAATCCTATTTAGATTTTATATGAGTTAGGTTCCATAATGGTGGGTCCTGTTGGTGTTAGATTAGCTTAAGCTAGGGCTCAATCGTAAATGGACTAGGTAAAAGAATTTTACCTAGATCCTTGTGGAAACATAAAAAGTGGCCTTATCCATTGGGTTTGATAGTATTGAGCTTGAAGTTTAACCTAATTATTAAGCCCAAAAGGCTTTATTTTTGACAAATTCTATTTAGACTTTATATGAGTTAGGTTCAGTAGTGGTGGGTTCTATTGGTGTTGGATTAGCTTAAGATATTAAATAGTTAATGCTTAGGTTCAATCATAAATGGACTAGGTAAAAGAATTTTACTTTGATCCTTGTGGAAACATAAAAGGTGGCCCCATGCATTGGGTTTGATAGTATTGAGCTTGAAGCTTAACCTAATTTTAGTTGTATAGATATACATCTATAAGAGTTTTTAGGTGGCTAATATACTTTTTGACTATCAAAAACCCTGGGCGCAATTCCCCCAAAGCCCCAGACCAAGTTGGCAAAATCCTAGATCTCTAAATAAGATCTTGAGAAAATTTGAATATTTCTTTATTCAATTCCACTGCTTATGTTTAATTTAGATTATATATTTTATGTTTAATTCAATGAACATGAGCCCGAAGTTTTCATTCAATAGGGATATGCCAACTCTTTACGTAAATAATTTATTTTAAAAGATTTAAAATCTTATAGTTTATATAAATAAAAATATCTTATATTTTGTACATGTGTACTTATTTTAATGGATAATAATTAACTTAAATTCAAACATTTAATTAAACAAGAATCATTTATCATGTTAATTATCTCTTGCAGTCCTAATTTTAGGACTCAATGTTTATTCCTTAAATTTCATATAAATTAGTTTGAATTTAATTGTTTTCAACTTTTCTAAATTCAAATAATATGTTTCATATTTATTTTAGATAACCTTTAATTATTTTTGGGTTCATTTTCCTGCTATAATGAGTAGATTATAATGAATATTCACTTGCCATTTATAAATAAATTACAATTCAATTTACCTTAAATCACTCTAAATTAAATTTAATTTCTAATTTTAAAGTCCAACTTCAACGTAATAAACACGCGTGCTTTATTCATCAGAGTATTGGGTTTAAAAGTTTACTAACTCTTCGATAATTCATTCTACTTGATTTTATTATATATGCTTAATTTGTTTTGGTCCTGCTTGCTTTGGTTTAGTATTATTTGTATTTGTTTGATTTAATATTACATACGTTTACAATGTTTCTCCAATTATAACAATTTTTTGCTATGATTAAAAAAAATAACAAATTATGCAACATAATACAGATATATAGCCATTCATTGTTAGGATTATTATTATGATTTCAGTGGTCGAACCTTGGATTATTACTTTGGATTGTTGTTTTGATTTTATGATATTTACTTTGATTTTAGTATATGAATTTTTTTTTTCCAATAAATAACTGATGGATCACTATTAATGGCTTGTTAGTTATTTAACGAACCAATTAAAAAGAGTTTATGATTCTTTTGTTGTAAATTTATGTATAAATTTAATGGTATTTTATATGGACTGACATAGTTATTGGAAGATCCGCTGTCAATGTATTTAAAATATGTGAATTTTGTAATAAACTTAATTAGCACTATTTTATTCATCTGTACTTTTTGGCTATTTTAACAATAATTAATTTAATTGGCTCCACGAGGTCTCTGGGACATCAATGTAACAGATCAAATCATTTTGAACAATTTTTTTATGATCCATTTCTTTTTATTAATTCTTGGATATTAAAATAAGGCTTAAAATTTAATTCAAATAATTTTTTTTATTAGGAAGTGGATACTCGAAAAGTTGGATTCGATGTCAGGCAAATGAATGCCACTTGTCCTTTTATCTACGCACATGTAAAATTTAAAATACAAATACTTGAGAATTTGTTTGACTCAAATCAAGGAGTAAATTCTTTGATTTTTTGAGATTGTACAAAGATCGTATAAAGTTGTAGATAATTGCGTTTATTCCGTTATTTAGTTACTAAAATCTTGCCATTAATTTTTTATATTTCAAAAAACTGTCACGTGCCTTTTAATTAGTATTTATTTCAAAAGTCAAAATTGAACTCGAAACTAGACTTGCTCAAGGGCCGAGCTATTCGTTCAAGTCCGAAAATTCACTCGATATTTGGGAGAGTTTGGATAAAAATATTAGGCTCGAAAAATACACTTGGACAAAAAAAATTAAACTTGATTAAAAAAATGGGCCGAGTCTTGGGTCTAACTTTCAAAGCTCGAGTCTGGCCCGACCCAACCCATTTTATTATTACATTATATATTTATTTTATATTTTACATATTATTTAATTTTTGTCATATAAACAATACATATATATAATATTATAATGTAAACTTAAAAAATTAAGTTAAATTATTTATATTTATAAACTTAATAAAAAATTATTAAATCAATAAAGATTAAATTTTTTAAAAAATATTTTTAAAAAATAAATTATAAAAAAATATAATATGGGTGGGTCTAAACGGGCTTGAACAATCTATGTACAAATATGGGTAGGCTTGGACAAAATTCGAGGCCTATATTTTAGGCCGGTACAGACTTGTGCAAGCATATTTGATGTTAATACTACGCTCAAGCCTAGCCCAAATCCGGCACAACCCAGCCCGAATCTGACCCAGTCCGGCCTATGAAAAGGCTACTCGAAACTAAATAAATTTTAAATATTTATTTTTTATTTTAAATACATTAAACTCTCATTTAATTTGTTAATTAATTTATCTCCCACCACAATATTATAAATAAATGGTTAAAAAATTGACTGTCAATATATGATATCTCAGTTTCTCTTTTTCCTTTGATATTTCCATTGTTTAAGTTTGACCAGTGATGGTAAAAATACTGAAAGAATGTCATGTTTATACTATTATATTCTTGGTTAAAATGTCTTATACATATCGATTATTTTCTTTCTTTTGCCGATCATATAATATCAGTAAATGTCTCTACAAGCTATTTTAACCAACTCTGTTACATATTAACTAAGATTGCCATATTCTTAAGGTTTGAGATTCGTTAACTTTTTGTTTGAAATAATAATTTAGCGCTGGATGGGTTGAATATATTTTATAATATAATTTAGAAATTATAGTGAATCTATTCACATAAAGTTTCATGAATAGAATAGAGAATAAATGTTTTGTTTTTTATTTAGTTAATTATAAATATAAAAATATATATATTGCCTTCATTTGTTTGTTCCTTGAATCATTTAATTTGGGTTGATTTTTAGCAGATGCCTGTTTGAACGTTACTTTTGTATTTCTTTGTTGAACTACTTTGTAATTGTTTATAAAGTTGATTAACTATTTTTCTCCCATAGTTAATTGTTGAACCATTTTTTAATGGTTTTGTCATTATATTGCAATTCAATAGTGATATTCTTTTTGATAGCCTAACTTTAAGTATTAAATATCTCATAGCTTTTGTACCATTAAGATCATTTGCTTAATTATTTAGTTCTTTTTTTTTTTTTTGCAATATTCAGTTAATAATATTTCAAAACTTAATTTGCCATTCAAATGATATGCTTATTTAAATCATATATACCGATATAATTACATAATTTGCCATTCAATATTTGCATATTGGTCAAAAATTAAAATTGCCATTATTACTTGACCCCCGAATTTATATATATATATATATATATATAACTTTTAATTGGTCATCTTTAATAAAAAAATTCTTATATATTACATAAATATGTAAAATTTATAGCCTTTGACGAAAAAGATAAGTGTCCTGCGTGGATGGTCTAACTTTAAAGAATGTAAACAATTTTAAGTAATTTCCATTATTAATGTATAAATTTAAATTTTATACATTTAAAAAATAAATTAATTACATATAATTTATTTCCGTTCTTTACTTTTGAAGAAAGAATTGATTGCGTAAAGTAACTTATTTTAATTATTGCAATGTTATAGAAATTATGTTCACATATTAAGAAAAGAATGCAAGGTAGGTTGCTTATTTTACAGGTAGATTAACCATATTTTTATATAATTTATTGTTATTATTAGTACTTAAATTTGAAATCAAATATTCATTATTATTT
>JBBYHK010135056.1:3172-30506 GCA_038382065.1 Adansonia grandidieri | reverse complement strand
TTCTTTCCTTCAAAAGCATTCAATATGCATTTCTTTTAACATGGTAACATCGTTCATATTTTATAATCAATAACAAAATCTATGGCTTTCTTTATCATTTTCTCCTTTCATTCTCATGCTTTTTTTTTCTTTTCAAAGTATTCAATCTCTTCACTTAGATAATCTCAAACTTTAGATCACCATAGTTTGAAATAGATACCAAGTTGTCAATAGAATATTAGTCTTTGTTATCAAAATGTTAAGGTATCTTATGTTCATTCCTTATCACTTTATTAATCATCGTTAAACAAATCAATAAGGAATACACAACATAAGGATAAGCCAAGGAAAAGAGTTCATCATAAATTTAACAATTGAAAACTCTTAATAATCAATCAACTTAGCAATGCTAACATTTTCCAAAAAAAAAGGTTTAGTGAATGCTTAACAAGGAAAAAGATTCAACAAGTAGTTTTTTTAAGCAATAGGATCCAACATTTTTAGAGAATGAATCTAGTTCAACTTTCTAGGATACCATCAGATAAATCAATTCATTTAGACATAGCATTTCTTCTGAAAACTCTTTCAAGCTATGTCATTTCTTTTTTTTTTAGTTGCAGAGGTCATCCTAAACAAGAGTGAACAATTCCTCATAGCTGTATGAACCCAACACTGTCGCATATAGCATGGAATCTTGCAAACCTAATAACTTTTGGCATTTGCCACTTACACCAATCAACAATGTTTGGCATTTGTCTTTACATCACCTTTAAACATAAACTTCTTCACCCTATCAAAATTTATCAGACAAGATAACTTATTCCCATCCATCTTAGTTAATATCAATGCTTATCCAAAAAGTGCTTTCCTCACTACATAAGGCCCTTCTCAATTTAGAGTCCATTTACACTAGGCATCCTTTTATATTAGAAGAATCTTTTCAAGTACAAGCTTACCTTCGTGAAATTTTTACGGATGAACTTTTTTATTATATGTTCTAAACATTCCCTTTTGATACATTTGCATATGATAAATGGCTTACAATCTTTTCTTCTCAATGAAGTTGAGTTGCTCATACTGGGATCTTACCTATTCAACCTCCTCTGGTTTGGCTTCCATCAAAACCTGTAATGAAAAAATTTCCACCTCTATTAGTATGACCGCTTCTATCCTATAGAATAAAGAAAATGAGGTAGCACCTGTAGAGGTATGAACTGAAGTTCGATAAGCATGCAAAGTAACTGCCAACTTTTCATGCTAGTCATTATACATCTTGTTCATCTTTAACATAATCTCTTTTTTATTCTTGTTGGCTGCTTTTACTGCCCTATTTATTTTTGGGTAGTATGTTGTCGATGATGCTTGATTTTGAATTGAACATACACTCTGTGCATTATTTTATTTTAAAATTAGAAGCATTATCAGTTATGATTCTTTTTGTTATTCTATATCAGCATACGATTTCGCTTTCAACAAATTTGTATACCACTGACTTAGTCACATTTGCTTAAGTAGCAGCTTCCACTTATTTGGTGAAATAATCTACTGCTACCAAGATGAAATAGTGCCTATTCGGAGCACTAGGCATAATTGGGCCTATCATATCCATGCCCCACATCGAAAATGGCCACTAGGATGTCATCACATGTAACTATGATAGAGGCATATTTATCTTATCTGTATATATTTGACACATGTGACATTTATGTGCATACTTTTGTAGTAACCTTTCATGGTCAACCAGTAATATCCTGGCCTTATGATCTACTTGGACATCATGTATCCATTATGGTGTGTTCCCCATATCCCTTAATAAGCTTTTTACATTATCTTTTTAGCTTTAATGGGATCTACACACCTCAAAAACACTTGGTCTTGACCCCTTTTATATAGAACTTCACCATTAAGGATGAAATTCGTGGCCATTCTCCATATAGTCCTCTCGTCATTTTGAATAGCATGATCCAAATATTCTCGATTCCTAACACACTACAGAATATCAATATACTAGGAATGACTATCCCTTTCAGGCTCCACTAGTGATAATAAGAAAGGATCTCATAAATACTCATCTTAGTCGGTAGTACTTCAGCACCATTACTTACCTTTATCATGGCGAAAAAAGTACCCAAATCATCGATGATCTGATTCTCTTCCTTGGGTAAATATTTTAAATTAATTTTTTTGAACCCTTTTTCTAGTTTAAGAATTAACTTTTTGTACTACACCAACTTCCTATCCAGGGTTTCTGATTCACCTTAAAGTTGATATATCACTAAAGCTAAATCAACATACACTTTCAAGAATTTCACCTTTCGCTCAATCGTGACTCACAACCTTATAACACATGCTTCATACTTAGCTACATTGTTGGTACAATCAAAATCTAATCTAGCATAAATGGATAATGGCCACTACTAAGGGAAATCAAGATTGCTCCTATTTCGTGCCCTATGACATTAGTAGCGCCATTGAAGTACATCTTCTAAATTTCATCCTCAGGTGACACCTCTTCTTTTTAAGATATGTACTTTAGATTCTCATCAAAAAAATTAAAATTTAAAGGCTCATAATCTTTCCTAGCTTAATTTGCCAGGAAGATAGTTATGGCACTAGCCTTTATAGCCTTTTGGTTCACATATACTATATCAGACTTCGAAAACAACACCTGCCACCTTATAGCCTTTCCTAAAAAGGCTGAAGCTTCACATAAATGCTTAATCAAATCTAACTTTGCATGTAACATATTTATGTGATAGGGCATCTACTACCAAACCCTTCATGTAACCCATGCTAAGGCATAACACAACTTATCTACCATGGAGTAATTAACGTCATCCTTAAACTTCTTGCTAAGGTAATAAATTGCCTGCTCTTTTCTTCCCATTTCATTATATTGTGTTAGCACACAATGTATAGACCTTTTAAATACTGACAAGTACAAGATCAATGGTCATCTTAGCACCAATGGTACCAACACAGGCAGATTAGAAAGATAATGCTTCATTTTCTTAAATGTTTTTTGGCATTCATCATTCCCTCATTGGGATCTTATTTTTACAAAAGTCAAAGTATCTGATCATACTTATATATGAGCTATGATGTCAACCTAGCAATGTAATTCATTCTTTCCAAGAAACTTCCTACCTTTTTTTGTGTATAAGGTGGTGGTAAGTATTGAATGGCTTTAACCTTTGCCTAATCCATTTTTATTCTTTTTTCACTAATCACAAAGCCTAACAATTTTCTAGAGGTAATGCCAAAAATACACTTAGCCAAATTGAGTTTGGGTTAGAATTTTCTCAACCTTTCAAACAACTTTTTAAGGTTTCCAACTTTCTCACTTTCTTTAGTAGACTTGGTAATCATATCATCAACATATACTTTTATCTCCTTATGCATCATATCATGGAATAAAGTTACCATGACTCTCTAATATATTGCCCCAGCATTCTTCAAATTGAACGGCATCATCTTATAATAATATGTACCCTGCAAGGTCACAAACATAGTTTTCTCTGTATCATCTTGCACCATCTTAATCTGGTTATAACTAGAAAAGCTATCCATGATAGAAAACAAAGAATTCTTTGATATACGAACAACCAATGTGTCTATACAAGGTAACAAAAAATTATTTTTAGGGCTTGCCTTATTCAAGTCTCAATAATCCATGCATATTTGCGCTTTTCCATTTTTCTTTAAGATAGGCACAATGTTTTAAAGATCTTTTACCATTTCTGAAAATCTAGTACCTATTTTCCTTTATACCTCTTCTTTTATCTTTAAAAGCATCTCTAGCTTCATCCTTTTTAACTTTGTTGCACTGGTTTACACCTTAGTTTCAATGGAAGCTTGGGCACTACTATGTTTGTATCCAATCTCAATATATCCTAGTATAACCAAAGAAATACATCCTTAAACTCCTTTAAAAAGGCAACCAATTCTTCTTGAGTAGACAAGGATATCGTAGTCCCAATTTTGACTTCTCTTTTAAACTTTTCTATTCCCAAATTCATCGTCTCTAAAGATTCCTTATAACACATGATTTATCTCTATTCTTATTTGATCAACCTTGTTCAAACTGAGGATAAGTCATAGTTTTCAAAATTTTCAATAGAATACACTTTATCCTTATGAAATGATTTATCAGAATTGATCACTAGAGGATCAACCCATTTTTCTATATATATTTTAGTCAAGATATCTAAGAAAGGTTTAAGCATTAAAGTTTTAGGTGCTTATATATCAAGACATTGCAAATCAAGATATATTATGGCATTGATAATGTTGGTTTATTCAAGAAAACATAATCAATCAATTCAAGAAATAAAGCATTCACAGGCAAATAAACACACATGGCTAGGAAAATGCATCATGCTTGTTATTTATTTAATAATGACAAATAAATTGAGCCCAATACAGAAAACCCATAAATGTTGTTAGGCCTTAACATTTATGGTAAAGTTTTAACATTCATAAAAAAGATACCTATAAACTATAGAGATCTGGTTAGTATTCCAAATATATTGATCATAGGCACAGAAAATACCTAGCTCTATGATACTTTGCTTTATCAGTAAAGATATTGAAATTCTTAAAGGCTTCTCTTAGCAGAACTAGGACCTTTTCCTGTATAGCTTTCCATGTCTGAGTCCAGATAACTTGCAAAAAAAATGTCCTGATTAAAAGAGAAATCCTTCCATCCATTTCTAGCCGAAGGCCCAGCTTCCTAGCCATCCTCTTTTCTCTAGCCCTCTCAGCTAAATCTCTTTTCTAGGCAGCATTTGGCCTATTTCCCAACCCATTTTTTCTAATTTGACTAACCACTTTCAAGGCTCTGGTTATTCCTTACAAATATTTCCCAACCCTTTATTGACTTGGCAACTTTTTTCAACTATCATTTTAAATCCTATCCTAATACTCTGAGACAAATAGGGCTGAATGACCAATAGTTCTTCCCTTACATATGTGGCATTCATAAACTTAAAGGATTGAAAGGATGGATTAGGAATCTCCTTATCATGTTAATATAAGGTGCATCAGTAGGCATGACTACCATAGTGTCTTCTTTTCCACCAATGGCAACCATTTTATGATCCATAATATATTTCAACCTCTAGTGCAACAGGGAAAAAACTACCCCTATAGAATGAATCCAAGGCTTACCTAATAGAAAATTGTACGATGGTGCAATATCCCTAACCTGAAACTCCACTTCAAAAGTCCCGATTCTCAAAGGAATGATGATCATACCAACCATTTCTCGTTTAGCCTATTAAAGGCATAGATAATAATATGACTATTCTTATATGTTGAAGGCATCAAACAACATCCTATATAGAGTGACTAAGGGAAACACATTTAAAAAGAACCATTATTAATCAACACTTGGGGCAAAGTATATCCCTTACTGTTGATTATGATATATAGAGCCTTCACATTGCCTCCTCATCTAAAAAGATTTGACCATCACTGAATGATATGAAGTTGTCAGCCTAGCTTATCGACCTATTTTATCGATAGAAATATTATGCACCACATACACCTGATTCAAGACCTTTAGCAAAGCCTTTCTATGCGGTTTCGAGCTTAACAACGAAGATAACATTGATGTTTTAGTAGGTTATTTTTTTAATTACTCTATAATGGTATACTCATTATGCTTTATGAACTTTAGGAACTTTTTGACTTCCCACTCACTCACTGGCTCTTTCATTTCCTTAAAAATAGTTCCATTACTACTCTAGCTCATCTCTAGTCTCTTTGACAACCACTGATTTTCCCTTCCCTACAATAGGCGAAGCATCACATCTCCCACTTCTAGTCATATGACTCACTCTTGTCATAGCATCAACTTAAGTGCTTGGTTCTCTTGCTATCAAATATTTAACTCATACTTCAATGAAAATGCTTTATCACTTTTGTATGAAAATGGCATAAGGACTCCAATGGCTACTTATGGAGTTGGCATCATAAATACAGCACTGACAGTAAACTCCTTATAGTAAATAACCATCAGTCTACCAATTCTATATGGAACCATCACAAATCCCTTACCAACCATATCTACTAGCTCAATTATCGAATGCTGCATTCTTTGTAGAATTTTTTTTCTTTATTATCCATTAGCTTTTGAATAATAGCTCTAAAATCAATGCACTTTTATAGCTCATGTTCATCTGTACCCTGGAACTTACAAAACTCCACTAAGAATGATTTTCCTAGGATCATCTTATCTTTCACTAAAGCTTCCTAGATGAACCTCAAAGGAGTCTTCACTTTACCTATACTCATTTTTACCTACATGCCTTTTCAACCATTACCACATTCACTTTAGGCTCAGCATGATTAGGCAATGAATTTTTTGCCATATTAGGACCTAGTTTAGTTTTAAACTTTAGTTTACCAATGTCAATAAGACCTTGAAACTTTATCTTAAAATTGAATAATTCTCTATCGAATGCCCTTATACACTTCCATGATACTCACATGTAGCATTGGCATCATACCATTTGAAGAAGGTTGCAAGGGTGTAACATAAATTATGCTATCAATTGCCCCTAAAGCAACCTTGGGCACAAGTCATGATAAGACAACTGGATTAGGCCGAATTATTGTCCGTTGTAAGTTGGCCTAGCAGGTTTAAGGTTATTTACGATGTTTTGAGTATTTTGGGTCCTTTGGTTACTATTTTACAAGTTCATGTATGCCTGATTATAGGCAATAGTGTATACCAATTAGGGAACAAACAAGTAAGAACTTAACTCAACTTAAACACTATAAGATAGTATTGATAGTAAGGCATTGGATTCATGGGTGCACGGTTATCAAAGCTAATAGCATTAGCATTTTTCTTTTTCCTCTTACGTGAGGCTAGTTTTTTATTTCTTAAAAATTCCACACTTGACATCTTGCCACTTTTAATTGCACTCTTGATCATCTCTCCAAATAGCACCATATCTGTGAAATTTAGTGGCATTACCAACCAACCTCTTATAATACACTGCTTTCAAAGTGTTGATAAAAATAATTATCATATCTTTCTCTATTGAAAGAGGAATTACTTGTGCACCCTTTTCCATCTACCTTTGAGCATATTGTCACTTTCATTAGACTTTTTTTCCATATTCTACAAAGACAGCTAGTTAGGTGCCCAATTGGTGACATGCTTGTATTGTTCCAAAAAAGCCCAAGCCAGATCTGACTAGGTTTGAATCTTATAACATTGAGCTACAACCACAATTTAACTATCTTAGAAGTACTAGATCAATAGTTTCTCATTGCTTTTACAACCACAATTTAACTATCTTAGAAATAATAGAACAATAGTTTCTCATTGCTCTTATATCTTACCATCTTGCAACAAAACATCATGATATGAGTAGATAGACGTGTGGGACCATTATACTTTTTAAACTTTAAAGTCTTTATTTTGGAGGAATGACCAAACCGGACACCAAACCCAATTTAGTCATATCCATCACTTTGAACTTGTCAATTCTTTCTATAGCCCATTAATCTCTTTTCTATGACTTGCAACTGCATATGTTCCTTTTCAACTACTTAGATGCTTTCATCATAAGCCTATTCAACTCAGTAGACTTATCAAGATAGGAGACCAACAAGTTCACCAAAATCAATCCAAAATATAATCTCTTATCAATAACCACATATGGTATCATAGCTTTAGGATAACCATGCATAATAGGAGCAATTCTAACAAATGGTATGGTTTGAGATACCTGAAAGGCACCACATTTTCTACTGTTGCACCATTCACAGACTCAGTAGATTTCCCTAGGATCATATCCCTGATTTGAGAACCAAAGCCTCTAACTTACTTTTTCCCATTAGCCACCAATGTCATCAATTCTATGATCTTAGCCAATTTTAACTTAAGTTCCCCTTTACTCTTCATCATATGTTCCTAAGCTTCCTCTATTTTTTCCATTCTAAATGCTGAATCATTCTCTATATTTCTAAGTCAAGATTGAGTGTTATATCTCCTCTGAACTGGCATCTTTACACTATTCCCCATGTTCATAATTTTTTCCCTCAAAGAATGACACCGATTTGAGAATCCCATATTATGATTATTATACATGCTATGACATGAATACAAATGCATTCATACAAAATGAATAAGTTATTATGAATGCAATGACATGAATATTACAAACATGTCGAAGGCTTTGGCTAAGGCAATAACACCAATATAAAATCACTAGTCATATCAATGTCAATTATTATATCAAGAGAAATGAGTTTAGATATCCATTCCATAGAAAAACTGTTTAGATTACATTCTTTGGCAAGAAATAAAATCATTTCTAGTTTTTTGCGTCCACTAGGATAATACTCTATTTTCGCTCTTCTTTCTTGATGGGAACTTTTACTATTGATGGAGATTAGAGTTTCATCTTAACCTCACATTGAACCTCTAACTAAACAAGAGCATACTTATTCTTGTTTTGGCTCACTAATAGGTTAGTCAAAAGCTTGACTATCCGTTCTACACTTCTTTTGGCCTTATCTCTTTGTAAGTTCACCTTTTTGTTTAGTTCTGCTACCTCAGATTCCATTCCTCAAACAACTTACTGACTCGGCACTTTTCAGAGCAAACCTGAATTGTTTGTTGTCCTAATATAGTTTCTTCATATCTCGCTTTGCATTTTATTTCCTTTTATAAGGCTATTTCAACTATCACTCACATACTGCTTGATCATACTATAATTGCCTATTTTTAGCCTTTAATCAAGCAATCTTTAACTAAAATGCTACCCACTCTAACTCAAATTCTTTCTTCAAGAATTCAACATCGGACAACGACATTGATGCTAGAAAAATCACATTATCGTCTAAAAGTACAAAGTATAATTGACCCACTTATCTTTCCAAACCTTATAAGCTAGACTTATATCATCCTAATATCGAGCCAACTATATGCAATAAATCTCTCTTTATTAATTAGCCATGGTTTGTATTCTCTTTATATAACCATTTCCTCCATAACTAAAATTGAACTCACCCTGATCATGAGTAAGAGGAATGAATTATTGGGACTCAAACTGCCTTTGGACTAGTAAAGGAGTATAACCAATACAACTCGAGATTCCTAATGAAGGCATGCAATGTTGGTATCCACAACGGTATAGCATAACTTGAGTAAACATCCATGGCACTCTCCATATAACATCTTTCTTCTTTAGGTTCCAAAATATTGACACTTACTGATCTTTGGTATAATCACTTAGCCAATCTTTGCTAATAAATTTGGTAATCGATGAAACCAACCCATTACACACTCAAATTTGACTTTTGCATCTTTCTAGAAGTAACTATGGACCCTATTTGTAGCTACAATTGAGAAAACTATTTCTAGCCTTTCTTTTGCAAAAGTTCATAGCCTATATCATCTCAGCCAAAATCATTATAGTTGGGTTGATATTGTACCTTAACCAATCAAAGAAATCAACCACAACTAAAGTAATATACCTTAATGTCATACAAAATATCACTAATTTGTAAATAGCCAATGTAAAGATATCTCTTTTCTTTTTTGGGTTTGGATAATCACCTATTAAATCCCATAACTTATGCCATAATATGCAACCACTTTGACCCCTTCAGATGACATGTGCCCTAACCTGAGTCTTAAATGTTCTAATAAGACTAGCCAACCGTCTCCTCAATGTCAGTGGGTTCAATTCCTTAATGTACACCCGATCAAGAATGGTACATTTGACATATAATAAGGTAATGTACTCTTTAATTATTACGACCATATTTACCCTATTGAAAGTGAAGCATCAATATCCTAAATTCCAAATTATGCCATAGCTTAAAGCAACTCCTTGTCTATCCTAACCTGAACCAATAATGCTATAAATCCACACTTCAAACAAACAGATCTTTCTTAGGACTACCCCACTACTTCCATATGGCTCGTAAATCTAACAAGTCATTTTTCTTAAACTCAATATTGATTTAGACCAAAAATGGTGAAACATACTTGACTTTCAACATATCCTTATGTTGCTTTTGGATCTCTTCTGACCAATGCTTCACTATGGAGTACCTTTATTCTATTAAAACCATACGTTTCCCTATATCAAATAACTGTTAGGATGGACACTGTCTCTTTTATACCAATAGCCTTTAGATGCACTTACAATGATGCTAAAAAATGCATGCAAAAAAAAAAAC
Organism: Adansonia grandidieri; assembly: GCA_038382065.1. Taxonomy (NCBI): domain Eukaryota; kingdom Viridiplantae; phylum Streptophyta; class Magnoliopsida; order Malvales; family Malvaceae; genus Adansonia; species Adansonia grandidieri. Next base: position 20,318 of record JBBYHK010135056.1, on the reverse strand, counting down.
CAAAGAAGATAAATGAAGTTATAAATTAATGATATACAATATAATTCATATATTCTCAATGGTCCTGAGAGTATTGTTTTCGAGCTTTACAGCCCTTTGGTATTGAAGAGACACTTCATTTTGGTATTCGGGTATGTACCCTAAATCAAACTTTAAAAAACTAGCCCGATTGATTCATGATCTTAATTTAGGGCACCAATTTCCTTTAGGATGCTTTTTCTCGAAATTAAGCTATCATGATGTTTTTACTGCCACATTAGCCATCAATCCAATAGCATAACGGTACTTTAAATGTTCTCGACACTATAACATTCATGATACAAAACTCCAAGGTGTTCGTTCACCTCAGATTGATTTTTAAGACAAGTTTTAGCCATAAACTCGATAGCCAAATGACAAATTATAATCAAATGTAAATATAAACTCATATCAATGGCATGACAAATATCCCTAATGATAAAGTTCGTTCAACACCACTTGAGATCTAGACTCAAAAAAAGTGAAGTGAGAAAAGGTTAGAAGCTTTTCCCTATTTAACTAAGCTTCAGGTTCTTCAAGTCTTCAAAGTATAGTTAACTAAGTTTGGCTCTTACGGCTAATTGTATACATGTTTAAGACAAACTCTAATGCATGTGCTCCCCAAATCATTCCTTTTGCCCAGTAAGGATAGCCGAGCACCTTGATCCTAGGCCCATCTTAAGCTTGGAAAAATAGGTTTGATCTAAGTTTGAACATTGCTCATGTTTATTTGGCAAATCATGGAAACAAGAGCAATGCACCCTAAAGGCTTTAGCATGCCATACGGATTGTTGTCAGGTGATTAGTTAATAACCCCATATATCCTAAAATAGGTCCTATATCGCCCCCTACACAGTACTCAACAAAGGACTATTGGATATGCTAGTGCAGTTTGTGTTTGTAATAGCTCTAAATTTTGATCTCACTTCATCATCCGAGATATATATATTAATTATTTTACTTACTTTTATAAGTAAGTGTAACATTGAATTTTTATTTAAATGCTGCAACAAGTTAGTGCACATAAAAATATCATAAAATCAATCAATCACAGTGATAAATATCAAGGCCATTATAATTGAGCACTAACTAAAATTGAAAAAATAAAAACTCGAATAGCATGCGACAAGTCTAAGGCCTTGCCCTCTATTGTCTCCAATGTAGTTGCCAAAAAGCTATTATAATATGTCAAGATATAAACCTCAATATATCAAAGTAGACAACATTTCAAATCATCATAGAGGCCCAGTCAGACAGAATAAATCTCTCACCTAAAGCTCGGATATCAAAATACAAGAGTCATTAGGCTAATGAGTTACCATCGATCTATTTTAGCTGTAGGTGTGATCGTTCACCTATTACAACCATTCACTAAAGAGTTATGAAACTCTAAATGAATAATTTTATTATCTTCATTACTAGAGATCTATAAAGTTGGTCTTAAAAGTCAGTTACACCAATAAAAAGGACTCGATCGCTCTTATGATGACCAATACTTGATACCAACTAATCATACATATATGAATTTGTTTTTCCTCAGTTTCAATCATATATGTTCAACCATAATTGCCCTTTTTTTTTTATTTCATCACAATCAAGCAAATATCACTAAAAAATGTATCATTAAACTCTTACCAGGACTAGCTCGAATTTACAACTGATATGGAGTAAAATCATTTATAATGGAAAATTTTTATAAAAACACTTGACTCCAAAAATACTCACTAAGTGACTCCATTTTTAATACCTTTTATCATAAAAGTAGCACATTTAGACTAAATTGAGTAAATCATAATTTTGACAACAACATTAAGAATCAACTTTATTTAATTTAACTTGGTTGATTTTATGATTGCCAACTCACTACAACTAAAAACCTTTCAAAAACTACCAAAAAATCATTTTGGCTATCATGTAAATTTTTTAATTAGACATTACTGTATTACAGCATGTTTAAGTAGCCTACTTTCTAAAATTTCTCCTTGATTTGTTCAAAATACACACCAAACAAAACACTACATGCTTGGAATGCTTATTCATTCTATTTTATCTAAAAATATGAAAAAAATGCACAAAAATTATTATCCTCATAGAAAATAGTTTGTAATCAGGCACTGAAATAGAGTTGCACAAACTAGTGTTATGAGATTTTGCTATATTTGTTCGATCACGAAATCAAATATTTCAATAGCCTTATATAGCCTAATCAATGACGATCATGGAAAAATTATAAACAAAAATTATTAAGGTCTATAACCTAATCAAAATATGTCTTTTTTATAAGTCTACTTTGTTGGACTGCAACAGTAGCTCTAACGCAACTTGTGATCATAAAGCTAGTTGTCAAATTTTTAAAACATGTTTATGAATGTTCAACATCTAGCAATGAGACAAAATAGAATCTACAAATGTCCTATATGTGGAACCAACAAAGACTTCAAAGTGCTATAACCTAGATTATGTTTTTCAACATTAGTGATACACTTAGGAATCATGCGAATATCTTTGACTTTTATTGCTTTTATTCACTATTATTTATTCTTAGCAAGTGAATGGTGCACAAATGCCACTCACTTGCGTGTTGCTACCAGCAATCAAGGAGACTTTAAACAACACAATTTGACTCACCTAAACATTGCCTAATAACTTACATTAAAGCTCACCAAGTTTAGACTTATTCGAGCATATATAAACACTTAAAAAAAATTTTATTTTTGCCTCAAATAAACTTTAATTCAAGCTGTTTCATTTAATATCTCAAAGTTACTCATAAAACAGCTTATTAAACAAAACTGAACCTTGATTCACCTATTAATTAAGTGAACTAAAACTTGCCTTTGGGAGATCTTTTAAGAAAAATAAGGTTTTTATTTATTCTAAACACCCTAGCATACACTTTATCAAACACATAGAATGCTAACCTATGATTCTAGCAACTACTCATCCATAAAACATATTCTAATTGTAAAACAACCTTAGCTGAATCTAGATGCTCATCTACACATCAATTCTCATCAAATTATCATCAATTAACACTCAAACATAAGAAAACAAGCTTGGATTCAATTCAGGTTGGATTCAATTCAATCCACATGCTTAACGATCAAAACATGCATTCAATTATTTAAACTCATCAATTAAGCAAGTATGCTTCTAAATTAATTCAATTAAGCATAAATTTCATCTTACCCAAGTTCTCACCTTAATTCATCTAGATTTCACTAGTTAAGCATCAATTATGTAGAGCTTACTCAAGCACACTAAGGATACACCATGGCTGAACCTAGAGGAAGCTATTCTAGCTTGTTCAAATGGTTTACTTAGTTCAAGAACTAATAATTCCATTATTTTGCACTAGATTCAAGTTCTAATTAACCATGTTTTCCTTCAAACCAACTCAAACTAGCTCAAATTAACAAGATCATGCAAAATTAAATAAATTAATCTTAAGATCCAATAAATCTAAGCTAGTTAAACTAAGCTCTTTCAATTTCCTCATGTTTGAACACTTTAACAAGCAAGAAAAACATGATTTTATCATCTAAATTTCAAGATTTCAGCTTATTATCATCAAATCCTAGCTCAATTGAACTTAAATCATCAAATTCCTTAGAAACTAAGTTGGTCGAACCCTAATCCTAAGGAGATCTCATATTCGAACACTAAGTTTAGCTTATTAATCTAGGTTTAGCTCATTAATCATTATTTAAGTTAGATTTCAACAATTAATCAAACAATAAGAAATCAAATAAATCTAGCTCAAATCAAGATCAAAATACAATATCATCATGAATCATTAAGGCTAAATATTAAAGAACATGGAATAAGCTTTGTCGAAACTCACACAAGCATGAATAAGCATGAATTGATCATTAAAATTATGAAATTAAATGAAATTAGAAAGAAAAGTTAGAGATTATACTTCTTCCAAGTAGAGCTTCTCCTTAAAGATGATGAAAGCTTGAAAGAAAAGAGAATATCTGGATTTTCAACAGTTTGATAAGTGTTTGAAAGTTGTCAAATTATGGCTAATCACCCCTATTCATTGGCCTTGAAGTTGGTGATTTAAGCTTTAATCATTACAAGGTGATCTTAGCTTAATCTAACCTCCAAACTGATTTTATGGGAAATTACAATAGTACCATTAATGAACGGATGAACAAAATTAGCACATTTATGACATGTTGAATTCGGCCAAAGCTTAATTCTATACTAATCTATGTAAAACTTTTTATTCCATTCAATAGACCATGATTTGTTTGTGTAAAAGTGCAATTAAATGTTCCATCCTGCAAAAAAAATGTGCCCTAATGACTTTCTCCAAAAAAATTTGCAATTTCTTATTCCAGACCTCTTGGATTAAGCCTTCAGGAACTTCTAGCACTCTAAATTCCTAAGGTCCTTTTATGACTTGGTCTTGATTACACCTTTTTGACCTCAAGTCCATGTTAAATTTCATTTTGGTGTAATCAATTTTAAAATCGAAGTTGTAGAACTCTTTTAATTTCAAAATCTAAATCTAGGCTAAAAAGTTAACTTTTTACAGTTGACTTTCCCTAAAGTTCACTTTTGCCATTTTGTTGACTTTTGCTTTGAACTTTTAAAATGGGTCTATTTTCCTTCAAATAACCTTAATAAATGCTCTAATCACCTTAAATGATATATGCTAGTTAATTTTTGACATTTTTGGGTTTTTAAAACCTGGGTCCTAGTGTTTCAAATTCGACACCAACCCCTTAAATTAGACAATTAAGCCCTGATGCCTAATTATTTTAAAATATGCTCCTAAAAATAAATCATAACCTTTTATATCATCTATAACTCATCTAAGAGGATTCAAAACTAGATAGTTCAATCTAAACCCTAAAATTGAGAAAAAATCAATTAAAAAACTAAACAAGTAAGATGTCTACATTTGAATATCACCTTCAGCAAGCTACTAGGCTTCATTGTTAGTGAAAAGGGGATCGAAGTTGACTTGAATAATACCAAGTCCATCCAAAACCTATCACCACCTCAAACCTAAAAAGAGGTAAGAAATTTCTTAGGGAGATTGAACTACATCTCCAAATTCATATCTTAACTTATCGACAAATATGATCCAATCTTTTGGTTTCTTCGCACACAAAATTCTGAGAATGAAATGAAGAATGTCAAGAAGCCTTCGACAAAGTCAAGCATATTTATCAAACCCCTTGTACTAATACTACCAATCGCTACTTGGCTCCTAATTCTCTATTTAGCAGTCTCTAACAAGTCTATAGGTTGTGTGATCAGGCAACATGATGAGTCAAGAAAGAAAGAATGTATTATCTAGTACTTAAGTAAGAAGTTCATAGAATGTTAAAATTACTATTCTATAGTTGAAAAGTTATGTTATGCTTTGGCATGGACTACTTGAAGCTCAGATAATACATGCTATACCACACCACATGTCTAACCGTAGGAGTCAATCCCATCAAGTATCTACGTGAAGCCCCTGCACGGTCAGGAAGATTATCTAAGTGACAAGTTTTACTCTTTAAATATGATATCATCTTTGTCAACCAAAAAGCCATCAAGGGTAGCATGATAGCTGATTTCTTGGTAAGCCAAGCAATGAGTGACTATGAATTATTAAACTTTGAATTTTCAAATAAAAATCTAATATGCATAATTGAAGGGGAAGAAACTTCTAGTCATGATCAATCCTGGAAAATGTACCTTAATGGGCATTCAATGCTCTAGGGCTTAGCATCGAAGCAATATTGATTTTACGTAATAAGAGTCACTATCCTTTTACAACCAGACTAAACTTCTACACTAATAATATAGCAAAGTATAAGGCCTGTGTCATGAGCTTAAAATGGCTATCAAGAAAAATGTCAAGATTTTATGAGTTTTTAGGTATTTAGCCTTAGCCATCTACAAATTGAAAGAAAAATGGCAAATCATGATGTTAAGCTGGCTTAGTATAAGAAATTAATCTTGAAACAGAAAAGAATTTAAAAGTGTCAGTTTTAAACACTTACCTCAGGAAGAGAACCAAATAGGTAATACCTAGCTTGGCCACCTCATCATCCATGTTCAAAATCAATCAAGAATCAGATATTGCTTTTATTCAAATAAGCATTTATACAACTCTGACACACTATCAAAACATTGAAAAAAAAGGATGGCCCTAACATGGTCTCATGACATCCTCTGCTATATTTAACAATACCCTAAACATGCCACGAAGAATAACAAAAGGACTATCAAAAGAATGGGTGTGGTTTTTATACTAGATAGGGAAATCTTATACAAAAAAGGTTATGATCAAGTATTACTCAAATGTGTGGATGCCTCTGAAGCTAAAAGAATCCTAAAAGAAGTTCTTAAGGGAATCCATGGTACTCATACCAATAGACATTGGATGGCAAAATAGGTCATGAGATTGAGCTATTACTAGTTAACTCTTAAGAAAGATTATATCAACTATGCCCAAAAATGTCATAAATGTTAGATCTATGGGGACAATATCAATTTCCCACCTTCACTACTTCATGTTATGAGAGCCCTATAGCCCTTCTCTATGTGTGGTATGAATTTGATTCAGCTTATCACCCCTAACACTTTTAATGGGCACCTATTCATTCTATGGCAATTGACAATTTCACCAAATAGGTAGAAGTTACCTCGTATGCCAAGGTCAGTTCAATTGTAGGCAAATTTATGAAGTAAGACATCATCTACCGATATCGGCTTTCTAAACAAATCATAATAAACAATGCTTGCAAATTAAACAATAAAATAATACAAGCAACATGTTCTTAAATCAAAATCCAATATTATAACTCAATGCCATACCATCCGAAAATAAATAGGGTAGTTAAGGCAACTATAAGAACATCAAGAAACTATAAAGAAAATGGTTAAAACTTATAAAGATTGGCATGAAAAATTATCTTTCATAGTCCTCGCATATTAAACTTCAGTTTAGACTCCCAAAGGTGTTACCTTGGTTTCCTTAGTCTATGGGATAAATGTTATGATACCATCAAAGTCAAAATCCCTTCTACAGATATGATCAGCTAAACCTTATCGAAGTAAAATGCATGAAAGCCATCTATCATGGGCAAATGTATCCAGAGTGCATGATTAGGGCCTATGATAAAAAAGTTTGCCCTCGCCAGTTTCATGAAGGTGAACTATTACTTAAGAAAATCCTCCCAATCCACTAGGACACTCAAGGCAAGTTGACCCCTAGTTGAGAGGGACTTTAAGTCATGAAACAGGCTTTCTCCAGAGAAGCCTTGATCCTAACAGAAATAGATGGCAATGTTTTGCACAATCTTGTTAATTCGAATGCTATTAAAAGATACTATGCTAAAAGGATGAAAAACCAAAAGACATCCTAAAAAAGGTCTTAAATGAAAACCTAAAAAAGGCATCTGTACACCTAACCTGACTTGAACTAAAAATCCAAAAAGGTAGCTTAAGAAATCAATATTAATTGGATCCAAATGCATCTAAACCAAATCTTACCCATTCACTTATAAAAAATGGTCCAATTAAACTCTACCTAATCTTAGCCATATCAAAATCAAATCCCACTCAACCTTACCCTTGACTAAACTGTAAATCAAAATAAACCTTGACCAAATTAAGCCTAACCCGAGTCAAGGCAATTATATGATAGCATAGGGCCATCTTAGGGGTCTTTAAAAAATTGACTTGCATCAGACATGTCGATCATTCAAAAAAGATCTAAAAGTACATTAGACGAAGCACTCATATCAAGTTTATCAAGGGCATCAATCATCCAACAGATTACTTTATTGTCAAATGTTAACAAAATTGTATCATTTTTTTTATCATGAATAAAATGCTATCTTATTTCTTTTAACCCCTTTGATCACATTTGCCTTGCATTATGATTGTTATTTAATTGATAATACTTCATAATCGAATTAGGATATCTTGATCTTAAATTGAAAAGATGAGAAGAGCATAAAAAACTATATTCATACCTTGATTGTCAAGATTATGCGTCCTTCAAACCCAATGCATACCAGTCATCATCATTTACTTCCAAAGTAATCAATTCAAGACCTAAACCTTAACCAATCCAATCAAAATACATAAAAAAAGCTAAAGTCACCCAGTCCTTCAACTATCGACAAAACCAACCAAACCTGTTAAAAAAATATCATTAAATATCTTAGGTTAGGAAATACGAACACTTAAATTGTCTAAGAAGGTCATCAGACACTTCAAGTCAATAAAATGATCATGCAAGAATCAAATCATCTAAAAAGAGTCATGATCACAAAGCCCATCAAGTCCAAAGCTAGCATTTTGAATTGTAAAACCAGGGAAATAGTTGTCAGAGCTCTCAAAGAAGAGGATAACTTACAATGTGCTACTCCCATATTCTACTTTATGTCATGATCATATATTCATATCATCAAAAAAATTGCACTTGCATCATCACATCACATCATAGATTCATATTGTCATTACATAACATCATCTTTTTAGCATGCACTCAAACCATGAAAAACTTCCTAGTAAGAACCTTTAACACTAAAAATTGATAAATCAAATAGTCAAGTAAAAACCCTATCTCTCCAAAATATCATGTCAAAAAATTAAAACCCAATAATTCTAGTAGTTTAGGTCTGGCTAATTGGCCCATTGTTAAGAAAGTCAAAGCCTAATAATGCTGGTAGGTCAATTTTGGCTAATTAGCCCATGTTACAAAAGTCAAAGTCTAATAATGCTAGTAGGCTAGTTTTAGCTAATTGACCTATGTCAACAAATTCAAACCTAGTGGTGCCAATTGGTCAGATCTGGCTAATTAGCTTCTAGCAAAAAAATTCAACCTTAGGAACACCGATAGGTACAACCAATTGTTATTATTTTCTCAAGAACCCATGTTAAGAACTTTTGTCAAGAATATTTGTCACAAACTTTTGTCAAGAAATTCTTTCAAAGCCTAATGTTGATGGAATGTCATGATCTAGCTTATTTGCATCTCTATTAAAAACCTCTATCAAAATTCCTTTTGAAGTTTGATTTTACTAGATCAGTATTGATCTGGTTGTCTAGCATTTTGTCACTTTTATGTCAAACTTAAGGATAGGTCAAACCTAGGATCGTAAAACCTTAATTATTTTTAAGTTAAACCTAGGGATAGTTCAGGCCTAAGAGTGCAGTCAAAGTTTTTCATCCAAGAACCTTTATCACTTTTATGTTGAACCTAAGGATAGGTTGAGCCTATGATCATAGTTTAGATCTTTCATCTAAAAACCTTTGTCATTCTTTAGGTCAAACTTATGGATAAGTTAAACCTAAGGATAGGTCAAGCCTAGGATCGCAGTCTAGGTTTTTCATCCAAAAATTTAAACTTTACCTTCTTGTAAAAAAACTCAGAATCTTTCCCAAAGTATTCATTTTATCATGGCATCATATAAATATTGGTCTTTTTATCACAGAAACATAAGGTAGCATTAGGCACACATCATACAAAATAGTGTCTATTGGTTTTTGCTTTATTCTTGATACTCAGCAACAGTTAAAGTGGGGCAACTATAAACACCCTATTTTATCTAAGCCATTATCCAAGGTATCAAAGATTTCTATTCTAGGCATCATCGAGGTCATTTGGATAAGCATGGATTAGTCATCCATCATTCTTAGCCATAGTAATGTATATGAGAGCCAAAGGTGCGTAAAATTCTTATTGTTTTCATGTAAGTATTGATACAAGGTCTTGATGTATCAATACAGAACCTTTACGTCATCAAGAATAAAAATTATACAGGTTGTAAGGCAACGAAATGTCAGTGCCTTGATAATCGATTCATGTATTGATACATTAGTTTGTTGTATTGATACAAGGCTTAATAGTAGCTAAAATCATGATTTTTGGCCAAAATGTATCAATACATAATTGGCTGTATTGATACAAGTTTTAATGTATCGACACATTAAAGAATGTATCCATACATCGAGGTGAAATTTGTTCTATGTATTAATACAAAATGCATTTTATCAATACAAATAGGCAAAAAGGCCTAATTTGTGGCATTTTTATCCATTTGCACTATTACGTCAAAAATAGGATTAGACCATGTTTTTTGGCACCAAAAATCATCCAAATTCACACAAAGCCTCAGTATTGGACTTGTGTTTCGATTGATTAAATTCTAAGGCCCAAATAGCCCTGACAAGGGACATTTTCATGATTTAATGCAATTTGTTAGAGGGCATTTTGGTATCTTTTCATGGCTTTAGCTACATAAAGTGGCCTTGATCCATTATTTTTTGCTAGGCAACCAAATGGAATTAAAAGATAGCTTAGCATAGTACCTTGTCCATATTTGAGGCAAATGCACCAATACCTAAAATGCCCTTGCTTTTTGTATTTTGTTTTTATTATTCACGTGGCTATATAAGCCAACTTTGGCTCAACTAAACACATTTACACGCACATACACATTCTTTCTACACATAAGAGCCTCTAAAAAACCTTAAAGCATTCCCATATTTGTAGCCTTCCATACTAGCCATAAAAAACTCTCTAAAACACCATTTTAAGCTATTTTACTTGTTTTTCTTCTTACTAACTCATAGCAAGTAAGGAAAATCTCCAAAGGCAAAATTTTTGCTTGAAAAAACCTTATCTTTTGAGGAAAAAGTTGCTAGAACTCTGTTAGTGTATCTTTTCAACTTAATTCTTTATTTTGTTGCTATTTTCATACTCTACATCAAGCTAGTTACACCTTTCATGCAACCATGACCTGTTATAAGCTTCATGTATTTTTTTATGTCTTTTTTATGAGCCCATGACTTTGGCATGCATTCATTTTAAAAATTATGTTTTTATATTTTCATGAAATTTCTAACCCTAATTTATATCATAAAAACGTCTTCTTTTATGCTCATATAATTTTTCATGCCCCCATAAATATATTTTAACATGTTCATGCATTTTTCTTGCCTAAAAATCATGCTCTTATTCTATCATGAAACTTTCTGCACTTGTTCATGTCATGATAACACTTTCTTTTATGCTTATACCATGTCTTATGTCTCCATTAACATATTCTAGTATGTTTCTACACCCCCATATTTTTCTTGCATTTTTAATATATTTTTTTAATAAAAATAAGTTTTTGTTGATGTTCTAGCATGTTTTATCATATGATGCCATTGTTGAATGTTTTTTAAAATTAAAAATGCTTGATTGATGCTTTGCTCTTATTATAAAAATCGTTTTTTAAAACCCTCCTAAGTTAGGTCCATGTGAACTTCAATAAATGGAGATTAATATAGATCTAGTGTTTTTTTATCAATGGATCTTCCAATCTTAGGGAAAAATCAAACTTTTCATTTTCGGATTCAAGCATAAATGATGATGGATGTTTTAATTTTCAAAACAAAACAACCCTTGCATTTTCTCAAATTACTTATGCCTTGGTCTTGTGTCTGAAGTCTTTTTGCCTATGACATGGTTAATGGGTTGTTTCATTATCCCAAACTCTAATTTGGGATTGAAAAAATGAGCTTGCATAGCCACTATCACTTTTCCACTTTTGTTATGGACATTCGAATAGTCATAGTCCAAGTTTAGATCTAGGAAACCTATAAAAACCCAAAAAGTCCCTTGTTTCATGTTGACAGCACTGTAACCATGACTTAAAAAATCATATTCGAACTCTAAACGACTTTTCATGAATTTTTTTATATTTTCCTTTAAAAAAGCATCAAAATAACTTTCCAACAATGTCTCATTTGCCTTCGAATCATTTCAGATAAGGGAGTTACAATTTTTTTATCCTGGTTTTAAATAAAAATGTTAATTTTCTAAAAAAATTGTCAAAAGTGTTATTCCTCAAGAAATTATCAAACCTTTGTCAATTTAAGTCTTTCAATCTTATCTCTCTAAATATTACCAAAATTTTCATCTATGGCGATACTCTAACCATATTTTTCGAGGGGATGCTATAACCTCGTCTTTCAAAATCTCATTTAAAATCAAATTGTCTCCCTCCTAGATTTCTCTAGTTTCTTTTCAAAATCCAAAACCCTTTTTCATGCTTCAGTTAACCTATGAATCTAAATACATATCAAGGATTGTCGATTTGGTAAGTTCTAGATAATTGATGATTCTTACAAGGTACATTCTGGCTTACTTTTTTATTTTCCTTTCTTAATGCGATTCATTTTGTGCAATATAATATTATTTTACCTATGCCTTACTAACATATTTCTCTTTGTGGTTCATATTTCCAAATTGTTTTCAAAAATCTCAAGAGAATGTTCTGTGTTTGTATCTCTCTAATGCTTGACATGAAATATCTAATTTTTAAAATCAAATTTGGAGATCATTATTAGTTAAAAACCTTTGTATTCGCCACCTCTCTGGAACTCATATGAGATTCAAAATTTTCAAAAAAACCTGGATTTATCACTTTACACAAATTCATGCATAAAAAAGGAGTATGTCAAAATAATGACAAGTTAAAATCAAGAAAATTAAAACCAATGTAATACATGCTAGAAAGTATGATATAAGGTGTCGTGAGGATGTTAATACTTTCCTATGCATAACCAACTCTTGAACCCAACCAAAGTATCTTTGGACTATGTAGACCTTGGAATCAATTTTTGAGTTTTATAACTTAAAACATCACTTTAATAGGCGTTTGATCATGCCTAGCCTAAGTGATCGGTGGCAACTCCAAGTGTTGGCCATTTCATAGTGGCCACCCAAGATCGATTAGACAAACAATTTATCCAACGATCCCCATTTATGTTACAAAGGAAAAGTTCCAATCGAAAAGACACTTCCTTATCAAGAATGTTATCATTTCCTCATATATTTTAAATCATGTATGCTCTGTAAGGATTTTTTGAGCGCACATTATGATAGTATCAGTGCATAAGTGATTGTATTGATACATTCACCCTATGTATCGATAAATCAAGCAAAAAATGCCTAACGTATTGATACATTCAAGCAATTTTACAATTGACTCATGCCTTTTTCTGTTTTGTGCTACATTGGTTTAAAACATGAATTGGCCATAATTTTGGTTTGAAAAATTATCCAAATTTAGACCAAGATTCATGAAATTTCTCTTAGACCTTGGGATTGGGTTAATGCAATTTTTTAGGGTCATTAAGCTTGAATAAACGGACATGTTTTGGTATAACATGGTTTAATAAAGGGCAATGCTAAGATTATAGAAAGTGTTAGCCTATGCATAGCCTCTTTTTGCTCCAAGGTTAGTACATCTACCAATGAAATGCTATAAGCTTAGCCTTTGATACAGCGACTTATCATTTTGTACAAACCAAATACCAAAATACACCACCTGACCTTTGGTTTATGATGGCTAAATTCTTTCCATATAAATACATAATTTGCTCAGCCACCATTAACCTAGAAAACTTTGCTCTCATAACTCCCAAAATAGCCCTAGTAAAACCTCCCAAAAATCATTATTTCAACTCATTTTCTCTCACCTAACTCACTTTCATCATAAGCTCAATCTTTGAGCTCCTCATTTTCCTTTTTTTCCTGCTAATCCATAGCAAATGAGGAATACAAAGTGGGCTAAAAACCATAGAAAAGCTTGAAAGATTATAGCATAAATAAAAGAAAAGTAAAGGCTTAGAGCTTGAAAAGAGCAAAAAAAAAAACAAAGTGCTTTAAAGCTTCATTAGTATATTTCTATCTCATTTCTTGCATGTTAAAATACATTTTATGCCATCTTATTAAACCCTTTCATAAAGCCATGACCTTTATAAAAAACACATGCATTTTTTATCTTGACTTTGATGGCAATGGATTTAATGTTGTTTTAATGATGTTATTCTGATGCATGGACGATTAAAAGTCCCACTTTCTTTTAAAACCTTCTTAAACAACCCCTAGTTTCATTGTTTTATGACATTTGGCTCTATTTATATGCTTAATCTATGATAATACATGCCCATTTCAACATGCTTTTATATGGTTATGTGTTTGTTTGAGTGTTAGTTTTTTAAAATGATTTTAGTTGATTTCATATGTGGTGCTTGCTGAGATTAAATATCATTGCCATGTTTTTCAATTATTACACGTTTACTTAAATGCCTCTTTTGTATGTTTTTTCTAGAGTGAAATCTATTTTGAAAAGCATTCTCTAAGTTAAGCCAATATTGTTAATGAATGACCCAAAACTAATCAGATTGGATGAAGCATATAATATTTAATAATGCAAACCAATCACTTTAGTTAGTGGCAAAGGTTTTTTTTCATGTTATGGCATAATCGACACATGCAAACACTAATTGGATGAAGCCCATGAAACACAATGGCCTTGCAAAGTTAGTAATGAGTTACAATGATGAGATACTTATGCATTAAAATCGTGTTTCTAAAAATGTTCCTAGTCATCATATTATAAAAACAGGGCATTGACAATGTATAAAGACTAGCATATGCTAAGCATCCATGCATTTGATGCATGCAACTCTTTGATCTCATAGAAATTAAAGTATAGAGATACTTAGGGATAGCATATAGGAACCTATTTTGTGGAAACAAGTTCACTAAACATGGCCTATATGAGAACTCCATTTGGTATAAGTCACTCAAGTGTCTATGGAATATGTTTTCATGTGTTAATCATGTACATTAGTCCTCATACTTGTAATACCAAGTCATCTTGTACAAGGAGTATCATGCTTTGATTCCATCATGAATGGGTCCACAAAAGATGGATGCTTATGGTAGGGTGGTTTTGGGTATGGCATGAACCATACAAAGGTAGACTAGTGATCTAAAGAGGATTCATCACTCCAAGTGACATATGTCATTTATTCCTAGCTTTGGTTAACTTAATAAAATCATTGGGCAATGCATAATGAATTTAAGAGAAATTATTTCTCTGAATTCATGAGGTTAACCAAAAGTTATAGGAACTAATATAGATTGATACATGAGTAGACACTACACCATACTTATGGGTTTTCTTGGATTCTGGTGAAAGGATCGAAGTATATTGAGAGGTTGGTTACTGAAAGGTTTCTTAAAGAGGTTATATTGACTCTTCCTATATACCGAGTGGCCATAATTTCTTGCTAGAGGCTAATCTTGGTCTATAAATATAAATACACTTAATTGGGTGATTATGTTTATTGCCATTATGATAGAAGCCTAATGGTTCATACATAAAAAAATGATCTATTGGATTAAAACTAAGACTTAAATAAGTATGGCTTAGTTAAATAAAAGGTATAATGAGAAAGACTTAATTGAATAAATAATTAAGAACAATTTAAGACATAAATTAGATTTATGAAATCTAATTAGAGATGCCTTAATATGGTAATAAAGATAAGAATGTCTTATCAAGATAATATTAATTTGTGGACATGGTTTTAAAGATAATATTTAATAAGGCCAAATAATTATATTTGGAAAATTAAATAATTATTACATAATTATTTAATATTATTCACATAAAGTAAAAATTGTTTCAGTATGCTTAAATTTTAATAATGAATTAAATTATCTAACATGTAAATTTAAGGGCTAGGCCAGAAGCCCTAATATCAAGTCAAGAAAGTTTGGTTGTGAACTACTCTAAGTTACGCTTGGTGCATGGAATAGCTATCTATGGTAAGATATTAGGCTAAAATATTAATAAGTTACTACTAAGGTCTCATCCTGGATAAGCTAATTAAAATACTTTTAATTGGGTTATAAGAAACACTTCAACTTTCAAGGCATGTTAGTAATAGGCTCAGTTGACCCATTAGTTAAGCTTAACCTAGCCCAAGGTGTATTTAAATACATTATTAAGGCTTTTTTTGCTAAATAGAGAGGATAGAAAAGCCCTAGCCATTATCTCTAGACTTCTCTAAAGGGTTTTGGCATAACTTTATGCTTCCCTAAGCTTTCTTTGCAATTCATGATTTTTTTAGTGTCCTTGACACAACGAAGATAGAAGAATAATTTTCTAACATTGAGAGATTAATTTTTCACAAAAGTTATGAAATTGGCCAAATCCAAAATCCCTACTTCCCTAAGCCTAATTTTACTGATTTGTATTATAGGTGGTCAGAAAGTGTTTTTGATCACAACGAAAGATAAAAAATTAGTGGAATCAACCGAGATAAAAAAAAAAACTATGATTTTTGGATCTGTTTATTAGCATTTGCAGGAAATAGCTACTTCTCCATGAAGTTGTTTCTCTTTCTCTTTAGCATAAGAGGTAAGGGAATCCTTCCTAGATCACATCAGATTTGTACCTATTAGGTATATATCTTTTGGTTAAGGCTTAACAAGCCTTCTCACTAGAACTGGAAAAACCATCAGACCTCATGAAGGCTCCAGTAGGCTTTTGCATGGATCATCGTTAGAGGCTAAACACTTGGACTACTTTTGACCTCAAGAAGAGATTGTAGTAATTAACCCATGGTGCATTTGTATAAGGACTAGCACGCTTAGAGTTATGAGTATTTAAGTAGGTATTAGATCAATGTTTTAAATGGCAAAACGATCATATGTAAATCTCGTTCTAAAAGCATAAAAAAATCCAGCTGTTTCTTTTTTTAATTCTATTGCATAGGTTTAGATCTAATTAAATTTTTATGTCAATGTCGACATGCATAAGCCTAGGATTTCCTTTTGAATATGTCCTTATTAATGGGATTAGATGTTAGTCCAATGTTTTCCATCATATTGATGCTTTAATCTTAAGGAAAATTAAGCACTTATGTTTGGATTTAAGGCCTAATTAGGCAAAACAAAAGTTTCCAACCCTTATAATTTTTTAGTTTGTAAAGTGTTTGATAAAATGCCTTGATATGATAAGTCCTAGTGTTGTGATCAGATGGCAGGGAAAATGGACCATTCACCTGCCCAATTACTAGGGACTTCAAATAAATTTGCGATTTTACCACCTTAGGCCTTAAGTGATAGACTTTTGGATATCTAAGACCATAATATGAGCCCAAAATAACCAAATATGTGACAGAGTTATGATATCAAATTTTATGGTTTTTTTCCTAGTAAGATGTCAAATTTTCCAAAGGTATTTCATTTTCCCTCGAATGAGAGAGTTATGATTTTTTAAACTTTCACTGTTTGGAACCCTTAAATCAG
>JBBYHK010134946.1:0-37637 GCA_038382065.1 Adansonia grandidieri | reverse complement strand
CTATGAGAATCCTTGTTTGCCTCATTTAAGTGATGAACTTTGATTTTAAGGAAAAATGGGGAAAGAAAAGCTTTTCTAATAGTGTATCCCTATAAGGAAAAAGTGTTTATAGTGCCCAATAACCAAAAGAATAGAAATTGTTACCAAAATCCATGTTCAGCCCATTTGATGAATGAACTTTGATTCTAAAGAAAATGATGGAAATAAAAGCTTTTCTTGCAATAGCAATGCATCAAAACCATGTATTCCAACGAGGAGAATGTGCTTATGTGCCCAATCCTTCAATGATTGGAGATTATTATGAGAATCCAGGTTTGTCCCATTGGAGGGATGAACTTTAATTTTAAGGAAAATGGTTAAAAAAAAGCTTTTCCTGCAAAACGAAAGCATCAAAACGATGTAACCTATTGACTAGAACGTGTATAGAGTGCCCAATCACCAAAAGAATAGAGATTATTATGGGAATCCTCATTTGTCCCATTTAAGAGGTAAACTTTGATTCTAAGGAAAATGGTAGAAAGAAAAGCTTTTCTTTCAAAGCCAAAGCATCAAAGCTGTGTATCCCAATAAGAAGAATGTGTTTATAATGCCCAATAACCAAAAGAATAGAGATTATTATGAGAATATAAGTTTGTTTGATTTAAGGGACTTATTTTGATTCTAAGGAAAATGGTGAAAAAAAGCTTTACCCACAAAAGCAAAGCATCAAAACATTGCAACCTAATAAGAAAAACATGTTTACAATGCCCAATCTCCAAAAGAATAGCCATTATTATGAGAATCCAAGATTTTTCCTATTTGACGAACAAACATTAATTCTAAAGAAAATGGTTAAATGGAAAACATCTCTTGCCAAGTCAAAGCATCAAATTGATGTATCCCTATGAGGAGAATGTGTTTATAGTGCCCAATAACCAAAAGAAAGGATATTATTATTAGAATCAATGTTTGCCACATTTGACAAGTGAACTTTGATTATGAGGAAAATGATGGAAAGAAAAACTTTTCTTGCAACACTAATGCAAACCTTAGGATAAAGAGACAACCTAAAACCTGATTGGATGGAATTAAAACCCTAGGATCATCTTTAAAGTCAAGCAAAGAGAACTTGACCCCAATCTAACCTACTGATTAGAACCAAAGTTACAACAATCTTAATCGCCATAAGTTACCTTAATAAGATTAATTTGCATTCTTGTTTAAAGAACAAAGAAGTTCTCACAAAATAAAGAAACTCTCAAGATATTCTTTTTCTATTCAGATTACTGAATTACATGAATGAGGCAACCTTATATAGGCCTAAAATCTATAGAGTCCTAATTAAACAAGGACAATCCTAACCAGTAAGGAAAAGTCTATTCCTTATCCTAATCTGATTAAGAGTTATCTAAACAACTTAAACGTAATCCTAATCAATAAAGGAAAGTCTACTCCTTATCATAATCTGATTAGGAATTATCTAAACAAATTAAAATTGAAAAGTCAAATTTTTATTTAAAAAAATTAGAAATATGAAATCCTAAACTATAGGCCCATGAATACATGCAAATTAGGCTCCATTCATCTTGGACATGCAAATTAGGCTTTAAGCTTTATTCTTCATCTTTTTTCAGTTTTAACATAATGTGAAAAAGTGATTAATCTTAGCAATGCATCTAATTCACCTTGAAGCCTTCTTTGCTTGCATTTCCATGATTAGTCTTTGCAAAGCTTGCTCCATGCATTTAGTCTACCCTAGTCATTGGACCTCTAATTCCTTACAAAGGATCATAAGAATGGTTAGAAATAGCTATTTATGCAAGTTTATCTCCATCATTCCCTCTCTCATCGAAAAGATTATCACATTATATAGAGATAAATCAGCGGCATTAAAGGTAGCACTCACATTAGCATAGTTGCTTGGCAAATCTAGCTTGTAGGCATTGTCATTGATCCTTTTTAGCACTTGAAAAGGTCCATCTCCTCTAGGTTGCAACTTAGATTTCCTTTGAGTGGGAAACCTCTCCTTACGCAAATGAACCCAGACCCAATCTCCAGGTTTGAAAATAACCTTAACATGCCCCTTATTGGCTTGCCTTGCATATTGCTCATTTTTTTTGTCTATGTTAGCTTGAACCTTGGCGTGCAAATCCTTAACAAAATCTACCTTCCTCTTACCATCAAAATTGGCATGTTCATTAATAGGCAAAGGTAAGATTTCTAAAGGAGTTAAAAGATTAAAGCCACACAGAACTTTAAAAGGAGAATAAGAAGTAGTAGAATAAGCAATCCTATTATATGAGAATCCAATATGTGGCAAACATCTCTCCATTGTTTGAAGTTCTTTTGAATGATAGCATGTAACAAAATAGTAAGTGTCTTATTAACTACTTTAGCTTGTCCGTTCATTTGAGGATGTGCAACAGGAGAAAACAAGAGTTTAGTTCCTAACTTATTCCACACGGTACGCGAAAAATAACTTAAGAACTTAACATCCCTATCCTTACCATTGTTCTAGGCAATCCATGAAAACTTACTATTTCTTTACAGAACAAATCAACAATATGTGTTACATCATTAGTTTTTGAACATGCAATAAAATGCGCCATCTTACTAAACATGTCAACAACAAAAAATATGTTATCCTTACACTTTGAGACCTAGGCAACCCCAATACAAAATCCATAGATATATCCATCCAAGGTTGATTAGGCATAGGTAAATGTGTATATAAACCATCTGGCATTACTTGTCATAAACAGATTGCACATCATGTTTCATGTTAAGCCAATAAAAATGTTCATGCAATATATCTAAAGTCTTTTGCACACCAAAATGCCTCATCAAACCGCCTTCATGAGTCTTTTTAACCAGCATTTCATGCAAAGAATATATAAACACACATAATTTATCTTTCTCAAACAAGAATCCATTATGCCTATAATAATCACCATGCACGCACTTAGAACATGCATTCCATACTTGGCTAAAATCAAAATCATTGATATACAAATCTTTAATAAACTCAAAACCAAGTAATTTTGTTTGCAATGAAGTAAGCAATGCATAACTTCTAGACAATGCATTAGCTACAACATTTTTTTCCACTCTTATACTTAATCACAAAAGGAAATGTCTCAATAAACTCTAACCATTTGGCATGCCTTTTATTAAGTTTACCTTGTGATTTCAAATATTTCAAGCTCTCATGATCAGAATGGATTATAAATTCCTTTGGCTATAAATAATGCTGCCATGTTTGTAAAGTTCTCACTAATGATGGAGATCAGCTTGCACAAACACCTATTTCCAACAATTCTTATGATCCTTTGCAAGGAATTAGAGGTCTAATACTAGGGCAAAAACTAAACGCATGGAGCAAGCTTTATAAGGACTAGTATTAGAGATATAAGCAAATAAGGCTATTCAAGATGAATAAGATGCATTGCCAAGATTGGTCGCTTTTCTATATTGTGTTAAAGCTGAAAAAAGATAAAGAATATAGGTTGAAGCCCAATTCACATGTCTAAATGAATAAAGCCCAATTTGCATGTATTCATGGGCCTATAGTTTAGGATTTCAAACTTTGTTCCTTGGATAAGAATTTAACTTTTTAATTTTAATTTGTATAGACAATTCCTAATCAAATTATGATAAGGAATAGACTTTTCCTTATTGATTAGGATTATGTTTAAGATTTTAAGTTGTTTAGATAAGTCTTAATTAGACTAGGACAAAGAATAGACTTTTCCTTATTAGTTAGGATTGTCCTTGTTTAATTAGGACTCTACAGATTTAGGCCTATATAAGGTTGCCTCATTCATGTAATTCAGCAGATTTGAATAGAAAAAAATATCTTGAAAGTTTCTTCACTTTTTGAAAACTTATTCTTTGTTTTTTAAACAAGAACTAAAATTAATCTTATCAAGGTAACTTATGTTGATAAAGATTGTTATAACTTTGGTTCTAATCAGTAAGTTTAATTAGGGTCATGTTCTCTTTGCTTGACTTTGAAGATGATTCTAGGGTTTTAATTCCATCCAATCGGGTTTTAGGTTGCATTTTCATCCTAAGGTTCGCATTATTTGGCATCAAAGGTTTGGTTATTGAAAGTTAGGTGTAAACTATCTTTTAATCCCATAATTTCATTATTTTTCTATTATATTTAGTGCTATCTATCATCTATAAAAAAAAATAAAAAAATGCTCTAGTGTTCTCACCCTTTGCTCATCATTCCTAAAAAAAAGTTAGAAATCTGAAATCCTAAACTATAGGCCCATGAATACATGCGAATTGGGCTCCATTCATCTTGGACATGCGAATTGGGCTCCAACCTTTATTCTTCATCTTTTTTCAGCCTCAACACAAAGTAGAAAAGTGATCAATCTTAGCAATGCATCTGATTCATCTTGAACAGCCTCCTTTGCTTGTATTTTCATGATTAGTCTTTGCGAAGCTTGCTCCATGCAATTAGTCTTTGCCCTAGTCATTGGACCTCCAATTCCTTGCAATAGATCATAAAAATGGCTGGAAATTGGTGTTTATGCAAGTCGATCTACATCAAACACCAAAGCATAAAAATCATGTATCTCAGTGAGGAGAATGTGTTTATAGTGCCCAATCACCAAAAGATTAGAGATTATTATGAGTATCCAAGTTTATCCCATTTGATGAATGAACTTTGATTCTAATGAAAATGGTGGAATGAAAAGCATCTTTTGCCAAACCAAAGTATCAAAATAATGTATCCCTTTGAGGGGATGTGTTTATACTGCCTAGTAACCAAAACAATGGAGATTATTACTAGAATCCATGTTCACCCTATTTGACAAGTGAACTTTGATTCTAAGAAAAATGGTGGAAAGAAAAGCTTTTTTGGCAACACCAAAGCATCAAAACCGTGTATCCTAGTGACGGGAATGTGTTTATAGTGCCCAATCACCAAAAGATTGGAGATTGTTATGACAATCCAGGTTTGTCCCATTTGAGGGATGAACTTCAATTATAAGGAAAATGGTGGAAATAAAAACAAATTCTTGCAAAACCAAAGCGTCAAAACTATGTATCCCAATCCCAAAAAGAGTAGAGATTGTTTATAGTGCCCAATCCCAACAAAAGTAGAGATTGTTATGAGAATCTCGTTTATCCTTGTTGAGGGATAAACCTTGAATGTAAAGAAAATGGTGGAACAAAAAAATCTCTTACCAAATTAAAGCATTAAAACCTTGTATCCCTGTGAGAAGCTTTTTTTGCCAAATCAAAGCATCAAAATCGTGTATCCTAATGAGGAGAACATGTTTATAGTGCCCAATCACCACAATAATGGATATTATTACAAGTATCACAGTTTGTCTTATTTGACTGTCGAACTTTGATTCTAAGGAAAATGGTGGAATGAACAGCTTCTCTTGCCAAATCAAAGCATCAAAACCATGTATCCTAATAAAAGGAATGCGTTTATGTGCCCAATCACCAAATCAATGGATTTTATTACAAGAATCCAAGTTTGTCCCATTTAAGGAATGAACTTTGATTCTAAGGAAAATGGTGAAAAAAAGCTTTTCCTACAAAACCAAAGCATAACTTTGATTCTAAGGAGAATGGTGGAAGGAAATGCTTTTCTTACAAAAACAAAGCATCGAAACCGTGTATCCTAGTGAGAAGAATGTGTTTATTATGCCCAATCACCAAATGAATAGAGATTATTATGATAATCCATATTTGTCCCATAGACGGATGGACTTTGATTCTAAGGAAAATAGTGGAAAGAAAAACTTTTCTTGCTAAAACAAAGTATCAAAACCATTTATTTCAATGAGGAGAATGTGTTTATAGTGCCTAATCACCAAAAGAAAGAAGATTATTATGAGAATCTAAGTTTGTCCCATTTAGGGGATGAACCTTGATTCTAAGGAAAAATGGTGATAAAAAAGCTGCTCTTGCAAAACCAAGGCATCAAAAGCCAACAACCTAAAGAAGAGAATGTGTTTATAATGCCTAATCTCCAGAAAAATGAATTATTTGGGAATCCCAATTTACCTGATTTGACTATCGAATTATGATTATAAGCAAAATAGTGGAATGAAAAGCTTACCTTGGCAAATCAAAGCATCAAAATAGTGTATCCCCATAAAGAGATTGTGTTTATAGTGCCCAACAACCAAAAGAATGGAGACTATTACCAGATTCCATGCTTGCCCTATCTGACGGGTGAGCTATGATTCTAAGGAAAATGCTGGAAAGGGAAGCTTTTCTTGCAAAACCAAAGCAGGAAAACTATTTATCCCAATAAAGATAATGTGTTGATCTTGCCCAATCACCAAAAAAATGGGGATTATTACAAGAATCCAAGTTTGTCCTATTCGAGAGACAAACTCTGATTCCAAGGAAAATGGTGGAAAGAAAAGCTTTTATTGCAAAACCAAACATTAAAACCACATGTCCTAATAAGGAGAATGTGTTTATAGTGCCAAATTACCAAATGAATGGATATTGTTATGAAAGTTTGTCCCATGTGATAGCTAAACTTTAATTTAAGGAAAATGATGGAATGAAAAGCTGCTCTTGCCTAATCAAAATCGTGCATCCCAATGAGGAGAATGTGTTTATAGTGCCCAATCACCAAAAAATGGATATTATTATGAGATATTATTATGAGAATCCTAGTTTGTCTCATTTGACTATCAAATTTTAATTCTAAGGAAAATGGTGAAAAAAAACTTTTCCTACAATACCAAAGCATCAAAACCATGCAACCTAATAAGAAGAACGTGTTTATAGTGTCCAATCACCAAAAGAATGGATATAATTATGAGAGCCCCAGTTTGTCCCATTTGACTATTAAACTTTGATTCTAAGGAAAATGGTGGACTGAAAAGCTTCCCTTGCCAAATCAGAGCATCAAAACAGTGTATCCCTATAAGGAGAATGTGCTTATAGTGTGTAATAACCAAAAAATGGAAATCATTAACCAAAATCCATGTTTGCCCCAATTTATAGTTAAACTTTGATTCTTTGGAAAATGGTAGAAAGAAAAACTTTTCTTGCAAAACAAAGCATTAAAACCATGTATCCCAATGAGGAGAATGTGTTTATAGTGCCCAATCACCAAAAGAATGGAGATTACTATGACAATCCAAGTTTGTCTTATTTTGGGGATGAACTTTGATTCTAAGGAAAATGGTGAAAAAAGTTTTTCTTGCAAAACCAAAGCATTAAAGCCATGCAACCTAAAGAGGAGAATGTGTCTATAGTGCCCAATCTCCAAAAGAATGAATTATTATGAGAATCCTAGTTTGTCCCATTTGACTACAGAATTATGATTCTAAGGAAAGTAGTGGAATGAACAGCTTCCCTTGTCAAATCAAAGCATAAAAATGGTGCATCCTCATGAGGAGATTGTGTTTATAACGCCCAAAAACCAAAAGAATGGAGATTATTACTAGAATCCATGTTTGCCCCATTTGACATGCAAGCTTTGATTCTAAAGAAAATGGTGAAAAGGAAAGCTTTTCTTGCAAAACCAAAGCACCAAAATCGTAAATCCCAAAATGGAGAATGTGTTAATGCTACCCAATCGCCAAAAGAATGGGGATTATTACAAGAATCCAAGTTTATCCTATATAAGGGACAAGTTTTAATTGTAAGGAAAATGGTTAAAAAAATTTTAACTACAAAACCAAAGCATCAAAACCATGTGACCTAAAGAGGAATACATGTTTATAGTGCCCAATGTCTAAAATAATGCAGATTATTATGAGAATTCTAGATTGTCCTATTTGACGAGACAAACTTTGATTCTGAATAAAATGATGGAACGAAAAACATCTCTTACCAAATCAAAGCATTAAAACCTTGTATTCTCATAAAGTGAAAGGGCTTAATGTGCCCAATCCCTAAAAGAATAAAGATTATTGCTAGAATCCAAGTTTGCCCCATTTAAGAGATGAACTTGATTCTAAGGAAAATGGTGAAAGGAAAAGCTTCTCTTGCAAAACCAAAGCATAAAACCACATGTGAAAGGAGATTGTATTTATAGTGCCTAATTACCAAAAGAATGGATATTATTATGAGAATCCAAGTTTGTCGCATTTTATAATCGAAGTTTGATTCTAAGGAAAATGGTGGAATGAAAAGCTTTTTCTTGCGAAATCAAAGCATCAAAACCATGTATCCAAATAAGGAAAATGTGTTTATAGTGCCCAATCACCAAAATAGTAAAGATTATTATAAGAATTTAAGTTTTATTATTTAACAGATCCCTATAAAGTGAAAGGGTTTATAGTGCCAATCCTTAAAAGAATGAAGATTATTGCTAGAATCCAAGTTTGCCCCATTTGAGAGATAAACTTGATTCTAAGGAAATGATGAAAAGAAAAGCTTTGTTTGCAAAACCAAAGCATCAAAACCATATGTCCCAATGAGGGGATTGTGTTTATAGTGCCCAATTACCAAAATAATGAATATTATTATGAGAATCCAAGTTTATCCCATTTGACAATTGAAGTTTAATTCTAAGGTAAATGGTGGAATGAAAAGCTTTTTCTTGCGAAATCAAAGCATTAAAACCGTATATCCAAATGCGGAGAATGTGTTTACAATGCCCAATTACCAAAATAGTAAAGATTGTTACAAGAATCTAAGTTTTTACTATTTGACAGATAAACTTTGATTCTAAGGAGAATGGTGGAAGGAAACACTTTTCTTTCAAAAACAAAGCATCAAAACCATGCATCCTAATAAGGATAATGTGTTTATAATGCCCAATCACCAAAATAATGGACATTATTATGAGAATCCAAGTTTGTCCCATTTAACAGTCAAAATTTAATTCTAAGGAAAATGGTGGAATGAAAAGCTTCTCTTGCCAAATTAAAGCATTGAAATCATGTATCCCTGCAAGGAGAATGTGTTTATAATGCCAATCACCAAATGAATGGAGATTATTATGATAATTCTTGTTTGTCCCACTTGATGGATGAACTTTGATTCAAAGGAAAATGGTGGAAAGAAAAGCTTTTCTTGCTAAAGCAAAGTATCAAAACCCTGTATCCCAATGAGGAGAATATGTTTACGGTGCCCAATCACCAAAAGAACGGAGATTATTAATCCAAGTTCATCCCATTTAGGGGATGAACTTTGATTCTAAGGAAAAAATGGTTAAAAAGAAGCTTTTCTTGCAAAACCAAATCATCAAAACCATGCAACCTAAAGAGGAGAATGTGTTTATAGTGCCCAATCCCCAAAAGAATGAATTATTACGAGAATCCTATTTGTCCCATTTGACTACCAAATTATGATTATAAGGAAAGTAGTGGAATGAAAAGCTTCCCTTGGCAAATCAAAGCATCTAAATAGTGTATCTCCATGAAGAGATTATGTTTATAAATCCCAACAACCGAAAGAATTAAGATTACTAGAATCCATATTTGCCCCATTTGATAGGTGAGCTTTGATTATTGGGAAAATGGTGGAAAGGAAAGGTTTTCTTGCAAAACCAAAGCAACAAAACCGTAAATCCTAATAAGGAGAATGCCTTGATCCTACACAATCGCCAACAGAATGTGGATTATTACAAGAATCCAAGTTTCTCCTATTTGAGGGATGAGATTTAATTCTAAAGAAAATGGCAAAAAAAATTTTTATCTACAAAACCAAAGCATCTAAACCATGTGACATGATGAAGAGAGCATATTTACAATGCCCAATCTCCAAAAAAATGGAGATCATTATGAGAATTCTAGATTGTCCCATTTGATGGACAAACTTTGATTTTAAAGAAAATGGTGGAACGAAAAACATCTCTTGTGAAATCAAAGGATCAAAACCTTATATCCCTATAAGGTGAAAGGGCTTATAATGCCCAATCCCTAAAAGAATGTAGATTATTGCCAGAATCCAAGTTTGTCCCATTTGAGAGATGAACATTGAATCTAAGGAAAATAGTGGAAACAAAAACTTTTCTTGCGAAACCAAAGCATCAAAACCATATGTCCTAATGAAGAGAATGTGTTTATAGCGCCCAACTACCAAATGCATGGATATTATTATGAGAATCCAAGTTTATCCTATTTTACAGTCGAAGTTTGATTCTAAGCAAAATGGTGGAATGAAAGACTTTTCCTGCGAAATCAAAGCATCAAAACCATGTATCCAAATGTGGAGAATGTGTTTATAGTGCCCAAACACCAATATGGTGAAGATTATAACGAGAATCAAAGTTTATCCTATTTGACGGATAAACTTTGATTATAAGGAGAATAGTGGAAGGAAAAGCTTTTTTTTCAAAAACAAAGCATCAAAACCGTGTATCCTAATGAGGATAATGTGTTTATAATGCCCAATCACCAAAGGAATGGATATTATTATTTGAATATAAGTTTGTCCCATTTGACAGTCAAACATTAATTCTAAGGCAATTAAAGCATCGAAATCATGTATCCCTATGAAGAGAATGTGTTTATAATGCCTACTCACCAAATGAATAGAGATTATTATGATAATCCATGCTTGTCCCACTTGACGCATGAACTTTGATTCTAGGGAAAATGGTAGAAAGAAAAGCTTTTCTTGCAAAAGCAATGTATCAAAACCATGTATTCCAGTGAGGAGAATGTATTTATAGTGCCCAATCACTAAAAGAAATGAAGATTATTACGAGAATCTAAGTTTGTCCCTTTTAGAGGATAAACTTTGATTCTAAGGTAAATGGTGAAAAAAAGCTTTTCTTGCAAAAGCAAAGTATCAAAACCATGTATCCTAATAAGGAGAATTGTTTGTAGTGCCTACTCACTAAAAGAATGGATACTATTATGATAATCAAAGTTTGTCCCATTTGACATTCAAACTCTATTTTTAAGGAAAATAGTGGAATGAAAAGCTTCGCCTACCATATTAAAGAATCAAAATCATGTATCCTGATGAGGAAATTGTGTTTAAAGTGCCCAATCACCAAATGAATGGAGATTATTATGATAATTCATGTTTGTCCCATTTGACAGATGAACTTTGATTCTAAGGAAAATGATGGAACAAAAAGCTTTTCTTGCAAAAACAAAGTATCAAAACCGTGTATCCTAATGAGGAGAATGTGTTTACAGTGCCCAATCACAAAAAGAATGGAGATTATAACATGAATACAAGTTTGCCTATTTGATAGATGAACTTTGATTTTAAGGAAAATAGTGGCACGAACGGCATCTCTTGCCAAATCAAAGCATCAAAACCATGTGTCCCAATGAGGAATGTGTTTATAGTGCCCAATCACCAAAGAAATAGAGATTATTGTGAGAATCCAAGTTTGTCCCATTTGAGAGACGAAGTTTGATTCTATGAAAAATGGCAAAAAAAAAGCTTTTCCTATAAAACTAAAGCATCAAAATCATGTAACCTAATGACAAGAATATGTTTATAAAGGCCAAGCACCAAAGGAATGGAGATTATTACGAGAATCCTAGTTTGTCCCATTTAACGGACAAGCTTTGATTTTAAGGAAAAAGTGGAAAGAAAAGCTTTTCTTACAAAACCAAAGCATCAAAATCATAACTCCCAGTAAGGGGAATGTGTTGATCCTGCCCAATCGCCAAAAGAATAGGGTTTATTACAAGAATCTAAGCATTGATTCTAAGGAAAATGGTGAAAAATAGTTTTACCTGCAAAACCATGTGACCTAATAAGGAGAATGTGTTTACAATGCCCAATCTCCTAAAGAATGGAGATTATTACGAGAATCTAAGATTGTCCCATTTGATGGACAATCTTTGATTCTAAAGAAAATGGTGGAACGAAAACACCTTTTGCCAAATCAAAGCATCAAAATCACGTATCCCTATAAGGTGAAAGGGCTTATAGTGCCCAATCCCTAAAAGAGTGTAGATTATTATTGGAATCGAAGTTTTCCCATTTGAGAGATAAAACTTTGATTCTATGGAAAATAGAGGAAAGAAAAACTGTTCTTGCAAAACCAAAGCATCACAACCATGTGTCATAATGAGGAGAATTTGTTTATAGTGCCCAATTACTAAAGAAATGGATATTATTATGAGAATCCAAGTTTATCCCTTTTGACAGCCGAAGTTTGATTCTAAGGAAAATGGTGGAATGAAAAGCTATTATTGCTAAATTAAAGCATCAAAACCGTGTATCCAAATGAGGAGAATATGTGTAAGTGCCTAATCACCAAAATAATGAAGATTATTATGAGAATCC
This sequence comes from Adansonia grandidieri, assembly GCA_038382065.1. Taxonomy (NCBI): domain Eukaryota; kingdom Viridiplantae; phylum Streptophyta; class Magnoliopsida; order Malvales; family Malvaceae; genus Adansonia; species Adansonia grandidieri. The sequence goes on along the minus strand of JBBYHK010134946.1, from coordinate 25,451 downwards.
AATGTTTTCCCATTTGACAGATGAACTTTGATTCTGAGAATGGTGGAAAGAAAAGCTTTTTTTTTTTAGAAACAAAGCATCAAAATTGTGTATCCTAAAGAGGAGAATGTGTTTATAATGGCCAATTGCAAAAACAATGGACATTATTATGGGAATCCAAGTTTGTCCCATTCGAAAATTAAACTTTAATTTTAAGGAAAATGGTGGAATGAAAAGCTTTTCTTGCCAAATTAAAGCATCAAAATCGCGTATTCGTATAAGGAGAATGTGTTTATAGTGCCTAATCACCAAATGAAAGGAGATTGTTATGATAATCCATGTTTATCCCACTTGACAGATAAACTTTGATTCCAAGGAAAATGGTAGAAAGAAAAGCTTTTCTTACTAAAGCAAAGTATCAAAGCCATGTATCCTAATGAGGAGATTATGTTTATAGTGCCCAATCACCAAAAGAATGGAGATTATTACGAGAATCCAAGTTTGTCCTATTTTGCGAATGAACTTTGGTTCAAAGGAAAAATGGTGAAAAAAAAGCTTTTCTTCCAAAACCAAAGTATCAAAACCATGCAACCTAAAGAGAAGAATGTGTTTATAGTGCCCAATCTCCAAAAGAATGAATTATTACGAGAATCCCTATTTATCCCATTTGACAATCGAATTATAATTCTAAGAAAAATAGTGGAATGAAAAGCTTCCCTTGCCAAATCAAAGCATCAAAATAGTGTATCCCTATGAGGAGATTGTGTTTATAATGCCCAACAACCAAGAGAATGGAGATTATTATCAGAATCCATGTTTGCCCCATTTGATGGGTGAACTTTGATTCTAAGGAAAATGGTGGAAAGGAAAGCTTTTCTTGCAAAACCAAAGCATCAAAATGATGTATCCCAATAAGGAGAATGTGTTGATCTTGTGCAATCGCCAAACGTATGGGGATTATTATGAGAATCCAAGTTTATCCTATTTGAGGGATGAGCTTTGATTCTAAGGAAAATGGTGAAAAAAGCTTTACCTGCAAAACCAAAGCATCAAAACCATGTGACCTAATGAGGAGAACATGTTTACAATGCCTAATCTCCAAAAGAATAAAGATTATTATAAGAATCCTACATTGTCCTATTTGACAGACAAACTTTTATTTAAAAGAAAATGGTGGAATGAACAACATCTCATGCCAAATTAAAGCATCAAAACCTTGTATCCCTATAAGGTGAAATGGCTTATAATGCTTAATCCCGAAAAGAATGGAGATTATTGCTAGAATCCATGTTTATCCCTTTGAGAGATGAACTTTGATTCTAAGGAAAATGGTGGAAAGAAAAGCTTTTCTTGCAAAATCAAAGCATCAAAATCGCATGTCCCAATGAGGAGAATGTGTTCATAGCACCCAATTACCAGAGGAATAGATATTATTATGAGAATCCAAGTTTGTCTTATTTGACAGCCAAAGTTTGATTCTAAGCAAAATGGTGGAATGAAAAGCTTCTTTTGCCAAATCAAAGAATCAAAATTGTGTATCTAAATGAGGAGAATATGTTTACAGTGCCCAATCACCAAAATAGTGAAGATTAGTATGAGTATCCAAGTTTGTCCTATTTGATAGATGAACTTTGATTCTAAGGAGAATGGTGGAAGGAAAAGCTTTTCTTTCAAAAACAAAGCATCAAAATCATGTATCCCAATAAAGAGAATGTGCTTATAATGCCCAATCACCAAAAGAATAGATATTATTATAAGAATCCAAGTTTATCCTTTTTGACAGTTAAACTTTGATTCTAAGGAAAAAGTGGAAAGAAAAGCTTTTTTGGCCAAATTAAAGCATCGAAATCGCATATCCCTATGAGAAAAATGTGTTTGTAGTGCCCAATCACTAAGTGAATGGAGATTATTACGATAATCAATATTTGTCCCACTTGATGCATGAACTTTGATTCTAGGGAAAATGGTGGAAAGAAAAGCTTTCCTCACAAAAGCAAAGTATCAAAACCATGAATCCAAGTGAGGAAAATAGGTTTATAGTGTCCAATCACCAAAAGAATAGAGTTTATTATGAGAATCTGAGTTTGTCCCATTTAAGGGACAAACTTTGATTCTAAGGAAAATGGTGAAAAAAGGCTTTTCTTGCAATAGCAAAGTATCAAAGCCATGTATCCCAATGAGGAAAATTATTTATAGTGCCCATTCACCAAAAGAATGGATACTATTTCGAGAATCAAAGTTTGTCCTATTTGACATTTGAACTCTAATTCTAAGGAAAATAGTGGAATGAAAAGCTTCTCTTGCCAAATTAAAGAATCGAAATTGTGTATCCCTATGAGAAAAATGTGTTTATAGTGCCCAATCACCAAATAAATGGAGATTATTATGATAATCCATGTTTGTCCCACTTGACGGATGAACTTTGATTCTAAGAAAAATGAAGGAACAAAAAGCTTTTCCTGCAAAATCAAAGTATCAAAACTGTGTATCCTAATGTGGAGAATGTGTTTACAGAGCCCAATCATAAAAAGAATGGAGATTATTACTAGAATACAAGTTTGCCCATTTGATAGACAAACTTTGATTCTAATTAAAATGGTGGCATGAATGGCATCTCTTACCAAATCAAAGCATCAAAACCATCTATCACAGTGAGGAATGTGTTTATAGCACCCAATCACCAAAGAAATAGAGATTATAGCGAGAATCCAAGTTTACCCTATTTGAGAGACAAAGTTGATTCTAAGAAAAAAGGCAAAAAGAAAAGCTTTTCCTACAAAACCAAAGCATCAAAATCATATAACCTAATGACTAGAATGTGTTTTTAGTGCCCAACCACCAAAAAAATGGAGATTATTACGAGAATCCTAGTTTATCCCATTTAATGGACGAACTTTGATTCTAAGGAAAATGGTGGAACAAAAATTAGCTCTTGCAGAATCAAGGCATCAAAATCATGTATCCCTATGAGGGGAATGTGTTTATACTGCCTAATCACCAAAAAATGGAGATTATTACCAAAATATGTGTTTGTGTTATTCAATAGATGAACTTTGATTCTAAAGAAAATGGTGGAAAGAAAAGCTTTTCTTACAAAACCGAAGCATCAAAACTATGCACCCTAATAAGGAAAAAGTGTTTATGGTGGCTAATCACCAAAAGATTAGTGATCATTCTGAGAATCCAGGTTTATCCCATTTGAAGGATAAATATTGATTCTAAGGAAAATGGTGAAAAAAGCTTTTCCTACAAAACCAAAGCATTAAAACCTTGTGACCTAAGACTAGAATGTGTTTATTGTGCCCAATCACCAAAAGAATAGAGGTGATTACAAGAGTCCATGTTTGTCCTATTTGATAGACCAACTTTGGTTCTATGGAAAATGATGGAACGAAAAGCATCTCTGGCCAAATCAAAGCATCAAAATGGTGCATCCCTCTGAAGAGAATGCATTTTTACTATCTAATGACCAAAATAATGGATTTTATTATCGGAATCAATTTTAACCCCATTTGACAAGCGAACTTTGATTCTAAGGAAAATAGTGAGAAGAAAAGCTTTTCTTGCAAAGCCAAAGCATAAAGCCATATATCCCAATGAGGAAAATGCATTTATAGTGCCCAAACACCAAAAGATTATAGATTATTATGAGAATCCAAGTTTGTCCTATTTTTGGGATAAACTTTGATTATAAGAAAAATGGTGAAAAAAATGTTTCTTGCAAAATGAAAGAGTAAAAACCGTGTATCCCAACTAAGAGAATGTGTTTATAATGCCCAATCCCCAAAGGAGTAAAGATTGTTATAAGAATCTAGGTTTATCCCATTTGAAGGATGAACTTTGAATCTTAGGAAAATGGTTGAAAGAAAAGCTTTTCTTGGAAAAGCAAAGCATCAAAACATTGCATCCCAATGATGAAAACGTGCTTATGGAGCCCAATCTCCAAAAGAATGGATATTGTTATGAGAATCCTAGTTTGCCCCATTTGATTATCGAACTACGATTCTAAAGAAAATGGTGGGATGAAAAATTTCTCTTGCCAAATCAGAGCATCAAAATAATGTATCCTCACGAGGAGTATATGTTTATATTGCCCAATAACCAAAAAAATGGAGATTATTACTAGAATCCATGTTTACCCTATTTGACGAGCGAACATTGATTATAAGAAAAATGGTGGAATGAACAGCTTTTATTCCAAAACCAAAGCATCAAAGTCGTGTACTCAAAAGAGGAGAATGTGTTTATAATGCCCAATCACCAAAAGAATGGAGATTATTATAAGAATCCAAGTTTGTTTTATTTGAGGGATAAACTTTGATTTTAAGGAAAATGGTGAAAAAAAGCTTTACTTGTAAAACCAAAGCATTAAAACCATGCAACCTAAAAAGGTGAACATCTTTATAATGCCCAATCTCTAAAAGAATAGAGATTATTGCGAGAATCCAAGTTTGTCTATTTGAGGGATGAACTTTGATTCTAAGAAAAATGGTGAAAAAAAGCTTTACCTGTAAAACCAAAGCATTAAAAGCAACCTAATAAGGAGAATGTCTTTATAGTGCCTAATGTCTGAAAGAATGGAGATTATTATGAATCCAAGATTGTCCAATTTGACGGACGAGCCTTGATTCTAAAGAGAATGGCAGAACAAAAAATATCTTCTGCCAAATCAAAGCAAAAAAACCTTGCATCCCTATGAGGTGAAAGTGTTTGGAGTGCCCAATCACAAAAAGAATAAAGATTATTATGAGAATCCAAGTTTGTCTAGTTTACAAGACGAACTTTGATTCTATGGAAAATGGTGAAAAAATTGTGCATCCCAATGAGGAGAATGTGCTTGTGCCAATCAAAAGATGAAGTTCGATTCTAGGGAAAATGATTGAAAAAAAGTTTTTTTTGGCAAAACCAAAGCATCAAAACCATGCATCCCAATGAGGAGAAGGTCTTTATGGTGCCTAATCAACAAAAGATTGGTGATTATGATGAGAATCAGGGTTTGTCCCATTTGAGTGATGAACTTGGATTCTGCGTAAAATAGTGAGAAAAAGATTTTCTTGCAAAACCAACACATCAAAACCATGTAACCTAGTGACTAGAAGGTGTTTATTGTGTCCAATCATCAAACAAATGAAGATTATTACAATACTTCAGGTTTGTCCTATTTGAAGGAAAAACTTTGATACTAAGGAAAATGGTGGGAAGAAAAGTTTTGCTTGCCAAACCAAAGCATCAAAACTGTGTAACTTAATGAGGAGAACTTGTTTATAGTGCCCAATCACAAAAAAAGGAGATTATTGTAAGAATCCAAGTTTGTCCTATTTGATGAATGAACTTTGATTCTAATGAAAATGGCAGAAAGAAAAGCTTTTCTTGCGAAAACAAAGTAATCACTATGGTGTATCCCAACGAGGAGAATGTGTTTATACTGCCCAATAACCAAAAAAAAAGAGATTATTACGAGAATCCAAGTTTGTCCTATTTGAGAGACTAACTTTAACTCTAAGGAAAATAGGGAAAAGAAAAACCAAAGCATCGAAACCTTGTATCCCAATGAGTAGAATGTTTTTATAGTGCCCAATGACCAAAAGAACGGATATTATTAGAAGAATCTAAGTTTGTCCCATTTGATAGCCAAACTTTAATTTTAAGGAAAATGGTGGAATGAAAAGCTTTTCTCACCAAATTAAAGCATCGAAATCATGTATCCTTATAAGGAAAATGTGTTTATAGTGTCCAATCACCAATGAATGGAGATTATTATGATAATCCATGTTTATCACACTTGACAGACAAACTTTGACTCTAAGGAAAATGGTGAAAGGAAAAGCTTTTCTTGCAAAATCAAGTATCACAACCGTGTGTCCCATTGTGTTTATAGTGCGTAATCACAAAAAGAATGGAGATTATTATGGGAATCCAAGTTTTTCCTATTTAAGAAATGAAATTTGATTATAATGAAAATGGTGGAATGAAAAGGTTTTCTTGCCAAACCAAAGCATCAAAACCATGTAACCTGAAGAGCAAAATGTGTTTATAGTGCCCAATCACCAAACGAATGGAGATTATTATGATACTCCAAGTTTGTTTTGCTTGAGAGATGAACTTGGATTCTAAGGAAAACGGTGGAAAAAAAACCTTTTCTTGCAAAACAAAAGCATCAAAGCCATATGTCCTAGATAGAAGAAAGTCCTTATAGTGCCTAGTTCCCAAAAAAGTCGAGATAAGAATCAAGGTTAGTCTTGTTTGAGGAAAATGGTGAAACTACTAGCTTTTCTTCGAAAACCAAAGCATCAAAACTGTGTATCCTAATGAGGAGAATGTGTTTATAGCACCCGATCCCCAAAAGAATGGATAATATTACGAGAATCCAAGTTTGTCCTATTTAATAGTCGAACTTTGTTTCTAAGGAAAATGGTGGAATGAAGAGCTTCTTTTGCCAAATCAAAGCATAAAAAACATGTATCCCAATGAGCAGAATGCATTTATAGTGCCAAATCACCAAAAGAACAAACATTATAATGAGTATCCAAGTTTGTCCCATTTGACAATCAAACTTTAATTCCAAGGAAAATGATGGAATGAAAGCTTCTCTTGCCAAATTAAAGCATCAAAATCATGTCTCCTAATAAGAAAAATGTGTTTGTAGTGCCCAATCACCAAATGAATGGAGATTATTACGATAATCTATGTCTATCCCATTTGACAAACAAACTTTGATTCTAAGGAAAATGGTGGATAAAAAAGCTTTTCTTGCAAAAGCAAAGTATCACAATTATGTATCCCAATTAGGAGAATGTGTTTATAGTACCAAATCACCAAATAAATAGAGATTATTATAAGAATCCAAGTTTGTCCCATTTGATAAATGAACTTTGATTCCAAGGAAAGTAGTGAAATAAAAAGCATCCCTTGCCAAGTCAAAGCATCAAAACCTAGTATACCAATGAGTAGACTATGTTTGTAGTGCCCAATCATCAAAAGAATGGAGATTATTACAAAAATCCAAGTTTGTCCCATTTGAGGGATTACCTTTGATTATAAGAAAAATGGTGGAAAGAGAAGCTTCTCTTGCCAAATCAAAGCATAAAAATCGTGTATCACAATAAAGAGAATGTGCAAATAGTGTCAAATCACCAAATAAAAAGGAGATTATTACGATAATCCAAGTTTATCCCATTTGATAGATGAATCTTGATACTAAGTAAATGGTGGGAAGAAAAGTTTTCTTGCCAAACCAAAGCATCAAACCCGTATAACCTAATTAGAAGAACGTGTTTATAATGCCTAATCACCAAAAGAATTGAGATTATTATATAAATCCATGTTTGTCCCCTTTGACGGATGAGCTTTGATTCTAAGGAAATGGTGGAAAAAAAAAGCTTTTCCTGCAAAACCAAAGCATTAGAACCATGTATCATAATGAGGAAAATGTGTTTATAGCACCTAATCCTCAAAAGAATGGATATTATTATGAGAATCCATGTTTGTCCAATTTAAGGGACAAACTTTGATTATAAGGAAAGTGAGGGAAGGAAAAGCTTTTCTTTCAAAACCAAGACATCAAAATCATGCATCCTAATGAGGAGGATGTGTTCATAGTGCCCAATCTCTAAAAGAATAAAAATTCTTACGAGAATCTAAGTTTGTCCCATGATGAATGAACTTTGATTCTAAAGAAAATGGTGGAATGAAAAGCTTCTTTTGCCAAATCAAAGCATCAAAACCATGTATCCTAATGAGGAGAATGTGTTTATAGTGCCCAATCTTCAAAAGAATTGAGATTATTACCAAAATCTAAGTTTGTCCGACTTGAGAGATGAACTTTGATTTAAAGGAAAATGGTGGAAAGAAAAGTTTTTATTTCAAAACAAAAGCATCAAACAATGTATCCCAATGAGCAAAATTGTTTATAGTGCCATCACCAAACGAATAGAGATTATACAATACTTCAAGTTTATCCCTTTTGAAGGACGAACTTCAATACTAAGGAAAATGGTGGGAAGAAAATGATTTTCTTGCCGAACCAAAGAATTAAAACCATGTAACCTAATGAGAAAAACTTGTTTATAGTGCTCAATTACTAAAAAATGGAGATTATTACATGAATCTAAGTTTGTCCCATTTGACAGATGAACTTTGATTCTAATGAAAATGGTGGAAAGAAAAGCTTTTATTGCAAAACCAAAACAGTGAATATAGTGTATCCTAATGAGAAGAATTTGTTTATATTGTCAAATGACCAAAAGAATGAATATTATTACCAGAATCCTTGTTTGTCCATTTGATGAACTTTAATTTTAAGGAAATGGTGGAAAGAAAAGCTTTTCTGAAGCAAAGCATCAAAACTATGTGTCCTAATGAGGAGAATAATGTTTATAGTGCCCAATCACCAAAAGAATAGAGATTATTATGAGAATGTAAGTTTGCCCTATTTGAGAGATAAACTTTGACTCTAAGGAAAATGGGGGAAAGAAAAACCAAAGCATCAAAATTATGTATCCCAATAAGTAGCATGTGTTTATAGTATCTAATCACCAAAAGAACGAATATTATTACGAGAATCCAAGTTTGTCCCATTTAATAGCTGAACTTTAATTCTAAGGAAAATGGTGGAATAAAAAGCTTCTTTTACCAAATTAAAGCATCGAAATCATGTATCCCTATAAGGAAAATGTGTTTATGGTGCCCAATCACAAAATGAATGGAGATTATTATGATAATCCATGTCTATCCCACTCGATGTACAAACTTTGATTCTAAGGAAAATGGTGGAAAGAAAAGCTTTTCTTGCAAAATCAAGTATCAAAACCATATGTCCCAATATGTTTATAGTGCACAATCACAAAAAGAGTGGAGATTATTATAGGAATCCCACTTAACGGATAAACTTTGATTCTAAGGAAAATGGTGAAAGGAAAAGCTTTTCTTGCAAAATCAAGTATCACAACCATGTATCCGAGTGTGTTTATAGTGCACAAACATAAAAAGAATGGAGATTATTATGGGAATCCAAGTTTGTCCCATTTGACAGATGAACTTTGATTCTAAAGAAAATGGTGGAATAAAAACCTTTTCATGCCAAAGCAAAGCATCAAAACCATGTAACCTAATGAGCAAAATATGTTTATAGTGCCCAATCACCAACTGAATGGAGATTATTAGGACACTCCAAGTTTATCTTATTTGAGGGATGAACTTTAATTCTAAGGAAAATAGTAGAAAGAAAAGCTTTTCTTGCGAAGCAAAGGCATTAAAACCATATGCCTCAGCTAGGAGAAAGTCTTTATAGTGCCCAATTCCTAAAAGAGTGGAGATTGTGATGAGAATCCAGGTTTGTCTTGTTTGAGGGATGAACATTGAATCCAAGACAAATGGTGGAAAAAAAACTTTTCTTGGAAAACCAAAGCATCAAAACTGTGTATCCTAGCAAGAAGAATGTGTTTATAGTGCCTGATTGCCAAAAGAATGGATATTGTTAAAAGAGTCCAAGTTAGTCTCATTTGACGGAGAAACTTTGATTCTAAAGAAAATGGTGTAATAAGAATGCCTCCTGCCAAATCAAAGAATCCAAGTTTATCCCATTTGACAGCTAAACTTTATTTGTAAGGAAAATGGTGGAATGAAAAGTTTCTCTTGCCAATGTGTATCCCAATGAGCAGAATGTGTTTATAATGCCCAATCACTAAAAGAACGGATATTATTATGAGAATCCAAGTTTATCCCATTTGATAGCCGAACTTTAATTCTATGGAAAATGGTGTAATGAAAAGTTTCTCTTGCCAAAATAAAGCATTAAAATCATGTATCCTTATAAGAAAAATGTGTTTATAGTTCCCAATCACCAAATGAATGGAGATTATTACGATAATCCATGTTTATCCCACTTGCCGGACAAACTTTGACTTTAAGGAAAATGGTGGAGAGAAAAGCTTTTTTTGCGAAAACAAAGTATCATAACTGTGTATCCCAATGAGGAGAATGCATTTTTTGTACCAAATGACAAAAATAGTGGAGATTATTATAAGAATCCAATTTTGTCCTATTTTATAGATGAACTTTGATTCTAAGGAAAATGGTGGAACGAAAAGCATCTCCTGCTAAGTCAAAGCACCAAAACCTTGTCTACCAATAACGAGAATGTGTTTATAGTGCCCAATCACCAAAAGAATGGAGATTATTAAGAGAATCCAAGTTTGTCCCATTTGAGGAATGAACTTTCATTCTAAGGAAAATAGTGAAAAAAAGCTAAGTCAAAGCATGAAAACCATGTAACCTAACTCGTAGAATGTGTTTATAGTGCCCAATCACCGAAAGAATAAAGATTATTACGAGAATCCAAGTTTGTCCTATTTTAGGGATAAACTTTCATTCTAAGGAACTTGGTGAAAAAGTGATTTTCCTGCAAAGCTAAAGCATGAAAACCATGTAACCTAATTAGTATAATGTGTTTATAGTGCCCAATCACCAAAAGAATGGAGATTATTACGAGAATCCAAGTTTATACCATTTAACAGACAAACTTTGATTCTAAGGAAAATGGTGGAAAGAAAAGCTTTTCTTGCAACACCAAAGCATAAAAACCATGTATCCTAATGAGAAGAATGTGTTTATAGTGCCTAATCACCAAAATATTAGAGATTACTATGAGAATCCATGTTTGTCCCATCTGAGGGATGAACTTTGATTCTAAGGAAAATGGTGGAAAGAAATGCATTTCTTGCAAAACTAAAGCATCAAAACCATGTGTCCCAACTAGGAGAATGTGTTTATCATGCCCAATCCCTAAAAGAGTGAACATTATTATGAGAATCTAGGTTTGTCCCATTTGAGGGATGAACTTTGTTTCTGAGGAAAATGGTGGAAAGAAAAACTTTTCACGGAAAACCAATGCATCAAAACGATGTATCCCAATAAGCAGAATGTGTTTATAGTGCCCAACCACCAAATGAATAGAGATTATTACAATAAACCATATTTGTCTTGCTTTACGAATGAACTTTGATTCCAAGAAAAATGATGGAAAGAAAAGTTTTTTGTTGCAAAATCAAAGTACCAAAATCATGTATTGCAATAAGCAAAATGTGTTTGTAGTGCCCGATTACCAAATGAATGGAGATTATTATAAGAATCCAAGTTTGTCCCATTTGATAGATGAACTTTGAGACTAAAGGAGAATAATGGAACGAAAAACATTTCTTGCTAGGTTAAAGCATCAAAATCATGTATAACAATAAGGTGAATGTGTTTATAGTGCCCAATCACCGAAAGCATAGAGATCATTATGAGAATCAAAGTTTGTCTAATTTAAGGGATGAACTTTGATTCTAAGGAAAATAGTGAAAAATTGCTTTTCCTACAAAACCAAAGCATGAAACAATGTAACCTAATGCATAAAACATGTTTATAGTGCCTAATCACCAAAAAATTGGAGGTTATTACGAGAATCCAAGTTTGTCCCATTTGATAGATGAACTTTGATTCTAAGGAATGGAACTAAAAGCATCTCTTGGTAAATCAAAGCATCAAAACAGTGTATCCGTATGGGGAAAATGTGTTTATAACACCCAATAACCAAAAGAATAGAGATCATTATCAGATCCATGTTCACCCTATTTGATGAGCGAACTTTTATTCTAAGGAAAATGGTGTAAAGAAAAGCTTTTCTTGCAACCCCAAAGGATCAAAACCATATATCCCAATGAAGAAAAAGTGTTTATAGTGCCCAAGTACTAAAAGATTAGAGATTATTATAAGAATCGAGATTTGTCCCATTTAAAGGATGAACTTTCATTCTAAGGAAAATGGTGGAAAGAAGAGCGTTTCTTACAAAACCAAAGCATCAAAACCATGTGTCCTAGCTTGGAGAAAGTGGCTATAGTGCCTAATCCCTAAAAGAGTGGAGATTGTTATGAGAATCCAAGTTTGTCCCATTTAAGGGGTGAACTTTAAATCTAAGGAAAATGGTGAAAAGAAAAGCTTTCCTTGGAAAACCAAAGCATAAAACTATGTATCCTAATAAGGAGAATGTGTTTATAGCACCCAATCCCCAAAAAAGTGGATATTATCACAAGAATCCAAGTTTTTCCCATTTTACAGCTAAGCTTTCTTTCTAAGGAAAATGGTGGAATGAAAAGCTTCTCTTACCAAATCAAAGCATCAAAACCATGCATCCAAAAAGAATAATATGTTTGTAGTGCCTAATCACTAAATCAATAGAGACTACTACGATAATCCAAGTCTTTCCCGTTTAAGGGATAAACTTTGATTTTAAGGAAAATACTGGGAAGATAAGGTTTTCTTTCTAAAACAAGGCATTGAAATAGTGTATCCTAGTGAGGAGAATGTGTTAATATTGCCAATCACCAAAACAATAAAAATTATTACGAGTTTGTCCTAGGACGGATAAGCTTTGATTTTGAAGAAAATTATTGAATGAAAAGTATCTCTTGCCAAATCAAAGCATCAACACTGTGTATCCCAATGAAGAGAATGTGTTTATAGTACCCAATCACCAAAAAATTGGAGATTATTCTAAGAATCCAGGTTTGTCCCATTTTAGGGATGAAAATGGGACATACTTTGATTCTAAGGAAAATGGTATAAAGAAAAATGTCCATTGCAAAACCAAGGCATCAAAATTATGTGTCCAAGCCAGGATAATGTCTTTATAGTGCCTAATCCCCAAAAGAGAGGAGATTGTGATGATAATCCAGGTTTGTCCCATTTAAGGCACAAAACTTTGAATCTAACGAAAATGGTGGAAAAAATAGCTTTTCTTGAAAACCAAAGCATCAAAACCGTGTATCTTAATGTTTATAGTGCCCAATCACCAAAAAATTAGAGATAATTATGCGAATCAAGGTTTGTCCCATTTAAGGGATGAACTTTGATTCTAAGGAAAATAGTGGAAAGAAAAATGTTTCTTGCAAAACCACAGTATCAAAATCTTGTGTCCCAGCTAGGAGAAAGTTTTTATAGTGCCCAATCCCCAAAAGAATAGACATTGTTATGACAATCCAAGTTTGTCTCATTTGAGGGATGAACTTTGGATCTAAGGAAAATGGTGGAAACAAAAGCTTCACTTGGAAAACTAGAGCATTAAAACTGTGTATCTCAATGAGAAGAATGTGTTTATACTGCCTAATCCCAAAAAAAATGGATATTATAATGAGAATCCAAGTTTGTCCCTTTTGATAGTCGAACTTTCTTTCTAAGGAAAATATAGAATGAAAAGCTTCTCTTGCCAAGTCAAAGCATCAAAACTGTGTATCCTAATAATGAGAATATGTTTACAGTGCCCTATCACCAAATAAATAGAGCCTATTATGATAATCCAATTTTCTTTCATTTGAGGGATGAACTTTGATTCTAAGGAAAATGGTGGAAAGATAAGCTTTTCTTTCAAAACCAAATCATTAAAACAATGTATCATTATGAGAATAATGTGTTTATACTACTCAATCACCAAAAAATAGAGATTATTATGAGTTTGTCCTGTGACGAATGAACTTTGATTCTGAAGAAAATTATTGAATGAAAAGCACCTCTTGCCAAATCAAAGCATCAAAATCATGTATACCAATGAGGAAAATGTGTTTATAGTACCCAATCACCAAAGGATTGTAGATTATTATGAGAATCCAAGTTTGTCTCATTTTAGGAACGAAAATGGGACATACTTTGATTCTAAGGAAAATGGTGGAAAGCATTTCTTGCAAAACCAAAGCATCAAAACTGTGCATCCAAGCCAAGAGAATGCGTTTATAGTGCCCAATCCCCAAAAGAGTAGAGATTGTGATTATAATCTGGGTTTATCCCATTTAAGGCATAAACTTTGAATCTAAGGAAAATGATGGAAAAAAAGCTTTTCTTGGAAAACCAGAGCATCAGAACTATCTATCTTGATGGGAAGAATGTGTTTATAGTGCCCAAACAACAAAAGAATGGATATTATTACGAGAATCTAAACTTGTCCCATTTGATAGCCAAACTTTGATTCTAAGGAAAATTGTTGAATTGAAAGCTTCTCTTGCCAAATCAAAGCATCAAAACTATGTGTCCCAATGATGAGAATGTGTTTATAGTGCCCAATCACCAAATAAATAGAGACTATTATGATAATCCAAGTTTATCCTGTTTGAAGGATGAACTTTAATTCTAGGGAAAATGGTGAAAAGAAAAGGTTTTGTCTTAAACCTAAAGCATCAAAACTATGTATCCTAGTGAAGGGAATGTGTTTATATTACCCAATCACCAAAAGACTGGAGATTATTATGAGAATCTAAGTTTGTCCCATGATTGATGAACTTTGATTCTAAAGGAAACAGTGGAATGAAAAGCTTCTCTTGCCAAGTTAAAGCATCAAAATAATAGATATCAATGAGGACAATGTGTTTATAATGCCCAATCACCAAAGGAATGGAGACTATTACAATAATCTAAGTTTGTCCAATTTGAGGGATGAACTTTGATTCTAAGGAAAATGCTAGAATGAAAAGCTTCTCATGCCAAATCAAAGTATCAGAACCATGTATCCCAAACTAGGAGAATGTATTTATAGTGCCCAATACCAAAATAAAAGGAGACTACTTCGGTAATCCAAGTCTATCCTATTTAAGGGATGAACAATGATTTTAAGGAAAATGGTGGAAATAAAAGCTTTTATTGGAAAACCAAAGCATTAAAACTGTGTATCTTAATAAGGAAAACGTGTTTATAGTGCCCAATTAAAAAAAGAATTTGAGATTATTACAAGAATCCAAAATTTCCTATTTGAGGGGTGAACTTTGATAATAAAGAAAATGATGGAATGAAAAGCTTTTCATGCTAAATCAAAGCATCAAAACCGTATATCGCAATAAGGAGAATGTGTATATAACACCCAATCACCTAATGAATGGATATTGCTACAAGAATCCAAGTTTGTCCCATTTGAGGGATGAACTTTGATTCTAAGGAAAATGGTGGAATGAAAAGCTTGTCTTGCCAAATTAAACCATCAAAAACATATATCCCAATAATGAGGATATGTTTGTAGTGCCCAATCACCAAATGAATGAAGATTGTTACAATAATCTAAGTCTGATTTGACAAAAAACTTTGATATTAAGTAAAATGGCAGTAAGAAAAGCTTGTTTTGGAAAACCAAAGCATAAAGACCATGTACCCCAATAAGGAGAATGTGTTTATAGCACCCAATCTCTAAAAGAATGGATGTAATCACGAGAATCCAAGTTGGCCTTATTTGACAACCAAACTTTGATTCTAAGGAATATGGGGGAATGAAAAGCTTCTCTTACCAAATAAAAGCATCAAAATCATGTATCCCAATAAGGAGAATTTTTTATAGAGCCCAATAACAAAAAGAGAGGAAATTATTACCAGAATCCATGTTTCCCCATTTGACGTGCAAACTTTAATTCTGAGAAAAAAGGTGAAAAGAAAATCTTTTCTTGCAAAACCAAAGCATCACAATAGTGTATCCCTATGAGGAGAATGTTTTTATAATGCCAAATCCCCAAAAGAGTGGAGATTGTTATGAGAATTCAAGTTAGTCCTATTTGATGATGAATTTTGCATCTAAGGAATATGGTGGAAAGAAAAACTTTTCTTGGAAAACTAAAGCATTAAAACATGTATCATAATGAAGAAAATGTGTTTATAGCGCCCAATCCCCAAAAGAATGGATATTATTACGAGAATCTAGGCTTGTCCCATTTAACAGCCAAATTTTTTTCTAATGAAACTGGTGGAATGAAAAGCTTGTCTTGGAAACCAAAGCATCAAAACCATGTACCCTAATGACGAGAATGTGTTTATAGTGCCCAATCACCAAATGAATGGAGACTATTATGATAATCCAAGTTTATCCCATTTGAGGGTTGAACTTTGATCTAAGGAAAATGGCAGAAAGAAAAGCTTTTCTTTCAAAACCAAAGCGTCAAAACCATTTATCCTAGTGAAAGGAATGTGTTTATAGTGCTCAATTACCAAAAGAATTGAGATTATTATGAGAATCCAAGTTTGTCCCTTGACGGATGAACTTTGATTCTAAAGTAAATGGTGGGATGAAATGCTTCTTTTGCCAAGTTAAAGCATCAAAACCATGTATACTAATGAGGAGAATGTATTTATACCACCCAATCACCAAATGAATGGAGACTATTATGATAATCCAAGTTTGCCCATTTGAGGGATGAACTTTAATTCTAAGGAAAATGGTCGAATGAAAAGCTTTTCGCATCAAATCAAAGCATCAAAACTGTATGTCCTAATGAGGAGAATGTCTATATAATGCCTAATCACCTAATAAATGGATATTATTACAAGAATCCACATTTATCCCATTTAAGGGATGAACTTTGATTCTAAGGAAACTGGTGGAATGAAAAGCTTCTCTTGCTAAATCAAAGGATTAAAACCATATATCCCAATGAGAAGGATACGTTTGTAGTGCCCAATCACCAAATGAATGGAGATTGTTATGATAATCCAAGTCCCATTTGACAAAAAATTTTGACATTAAGTAAAATGACAGTAAGAAAAGCTTTTTCTGGAAAACCAATGCATCAAGACCATGTACCCTAATGAGAAGAATGTGTTTATAACACCCAATCCCCAAAAGAATGGATATAATCACAAGAATCTGAGTTTGCCCCATTTGACAACCAAACTTTGAATCTAAGAAAAATGGGGGAATGAAAAGCTTCTCATGCTAAATCAAAGCATCAAATCCGTGTAATTGGAGAGAAATTTTTATAGAGCCCAATAATGAAAAGAATGGAGATTATTACCAGAATCCATGTTTCCTTATTTGACATGTGAACTTTAATTCTTAGAAAAATGGTGGGAAGAAAATCTTTTTTTCCAAAACCAAAGCATAAAAACTATGTATCCCTATGAGGATGAGGAGAATGTTTTTATAGTGCCCATCCCTAAAAGAGTGAAGATTGTTATGAGAATCCATTTTTGTCCCATTTGAGAGATGGACTTTAAATCTAAGGAATATGGTGGAAAGAAAAACTTTTCTTGGAATACCAAAGCATTAAAATTGTGTATCGCAATAAGAAGAATGTGTTTGTAGTGCCCAATACCCAAAAAAATGCATATTATTATGAGAATCCAAGGTGCCCCATTTGACAGCTAAACTTTGTTTCTAATGAAAGTGGTGGAATGAAAAGCTTGTCTTGGAAAACCAAAGCATCAAAACCATGTGTCCCAATGATGAGAATGTGTTTATAGTGCCTAATCACCAAATGAATGGAGACGATTATGATAATCCATGTTTGTCCAATTTGAGGGTTGAACTTTGATTCTAAGGAAAATGGCAGAAAAAAAGCTTTTCTTTTAAAACCAAAGCATCAAAATCGTGTATCCTAGTGAGGGGAATGTATTTATAGTGCCCGATCACCAAAAGAATTGAGATTATCATGAGAATCTAAGTTTGTCCCATGATGCATAAACTTTGATTCTAAAGTAAATGGTGGAATGAAAAGCTTTTCTTGCCAAATCAAAGCATCAAAACCACGTATACCAATGAGAAAAATGTGTTTATACTGCCTAATCACTAAATGAATGGAGACTATTACGATAATCCAAGTTTGCCCATTTAAGGAATAAACTTTGATTCTGAGGAAAATAGTAGAAATAAAACCTTTTCTTTTAAAACCAAAGCATCAAAACTGTGTGTCCCAGGTAGAAGAATGTGTTTATAGTGCCCAATCCCCAAAAGAGTGGAGATTGTTATGAGAATCCAAGGTTATTCCATTTGAAGGATGAACTTTGAATCTGAGGAAAATGGTGGAAAGAAAAACTTTTCTTGGAAAACAAAAGCATTAAAAGCATGTATCTCAATGAGAAGAATGTGTTTATAGTGCCCAATTCCCAAAAGAATAGATATTATTATAAGAATCCAAGTTTGTCCTATTCGACAACTGAACTTTGTTTCTAATGAAAGCGGTGGAATGAAAAGTTTCCCTTGGAAAACCAAAGCATCAAAACCGTATCCCAATGATGGGAATATGTTTATAGTGCCCAATCACCAAAAGAATAGAGATTGTCACAAGAATCCAAGTTTGTCCAATGATGGATGAACTTTGATTCTGAAGGAAATGGTAGAATGAAAAGCTTCTCTTGCCAAGTCAAAGCATCAGAACAATAGATATCAAGAAGGAGAATGTGTTTATAGTGCCCAATCACCAAATGAATAGAGACTATTACGATAATCCAAGTTTGTCCAATTTGAGGGATGAACTTTGATTATAAGGAAAATGCTAGAATGAAAAGCTTCTTGTGCCAAATCAAAGTATTAGAATCATATATCCCAATTAGGAGAATGTGTTTATATTGCCCAATTGCCGAAATGAATGGAGACTAATTCCACAATCCAAGTTTGTCCCATTTAAGAGATGAACATTGATTCTAAGGAAAATGATGGAAAGAAAAGCTTTTCTTGGAAAACCAAAGCATCAAAATCGTGTATCTCAATGAGGAGAATGTGTTTGTAGTGCCCAATTAACAAAAGAATGGAGATTATTACAAGAATCCAAGTTTTTCCCATTCAGGGATGAACTTTGATTTTAAGGAAAATGGTGGAATGAAAAACCTCTCATACCAAATCAAAACATCATAACTGTATATCCTAATAAGGAGAATGTGTTTATAGTGCCTAATCACCTAATGAATGGATATTATTACGAGAATCTAAGTTTGTCCCATTTGAGGGACAAACTTTCATTTTAAGGAAAATGGCTTGCCAAATCAAAGCATCAGAACCATATATCCCAATGAGGAGGAAATGTTTGTAGTGCCCAATCACAAAATGAATAGAGATTGTTCCAATAATCCAAGTCCTATTTGACAAAAAAATTTGATACTAAGTACAATGGCGGTAAGAAAAGCTTTTCTTGGAAAACTAAAGCATCAAGACTGTGTACCCCAATGAGGGTAATGTGTTTATAGCACCCTATCCCCAAAAGAATGGATATAATCATGAGAATCCAAGTTTGCCTCATTTGACAACCAAACTTTGATTCTAAGGAAAATGGGGGAATGAAAAACTTCTCTCACTAAATCAAAGCATCAAAACCGTGTATCCTTATAGGTAGAATTTTATAAAGCCCAATAACCAAAAAAATGGAGATTATTACCAAAATCCATGTTTGCTCTATTTAACGTGTGAACTTTGATTCTAAAAAAAGGTGGAAAGAAAATCTTTTCTTGCAAAACCAAAGCATCAAAACAGTGTATCCCTATGAGGAGAATGTTTTATAGTGCCCAATCCCCAAAAGAGTGAAGATTGTTATGAGAATCTAGGTTTGTCCCATTTGAGGGATGGACTTTGAATCTAAGGAAAATGGTGGAAAGAAAAACTTTTCTTAGAAAACCAAAGCATTAAAACTGTGTATCCTAATGAGAAGAATGTGTTTATATCACCTAATCCCTAAAAGAATGGATATTACCAGAATCCAAGTTTGTCCCATTTAATAGCCAAACTTTAATTCTAATGAAAGTGGTGGATTGAAAAGCTTTTCTTGGAAAACCAAAGCATGAAAACCATGTATCCTAATCATGAGAATATGTTTATAGTGCCAGATCACCAAATGAATGGAGACTATTACGGTAATCCAAGTTTGTCCTATTTGAGGGTTGAACTTTCATTCTAAGGAAAATGGCAGAATAAAAAGCTTTTCATTCAAAACCGAAGCATCAAAACCATGTATCCTGGTGAAAGGAATGTTTTTAAAATGTCCAATCACCAAAAAATAAAGATTATTAAGAGAATCCAAGTTTGTCCCATGACTGATGAATCTTTGGTTTTAAAGTAAATAGTGGAATGAAAACTTTCTCTTGCCAACTCAAAGCATAAAAAACCATGTATATCAATAAGGAGAATGTGTTTATACTACCCAATCACCAAATGAATGGAAACTACTATGGTAATCCAAGTTTGTCCTATTTGAGGGTTAAACTTTTATTTTAAGGAAAATGGCAGAAAAAAAAAGCTTTTCATTCAAAACCAAAGCATCAAAACCATGTATCCTAGTGAGAGGAATGTGTTTATAATATCCAATCACAAAAAAAAAAAGATTATTAAGAGAATCCAGGTTTGTCCCATAGCTGATGAATCTTTGGTTCTAAAGTAAATGGTGGAATGAAAAGTTTCTCTTACCAAGTCAAAGCATCAAAACCATGTATATCAATAAGGGGAATGTGTTTATACTGCCCAATCACCAAATGAATTGAGACTATTACGATAATCCAAGTTTCCCATTTGAGGGATGAACTTTGATTCTAAGGAAAATAGTGGAAAGAAAACTTTTGCTTTCAAAAACAAAGCATCAAAACCGTATGTCCCAGTGAGCAGAATGTGTTTATAGTGTCAAATCCCCAAAAGAGTGAAACTGTTATGAGAATCTAGGTTCATCCCATTTGAGGGATGAACATTGAATCTATGGAAAATCATGGAAAGAAAAACTTTTCTTGGAAAACCAAAGCATTAAAATCTTGTATCCCAATGAGGAGAATATGTTTATACTACTTAATACCCAAAAGAATGGATATTATTACGAGAATCCAAGTTTATCCTATTTAACAGCTGAACTTTGTTTTTAATGAAAGTGGCACAGTGAAAAGCTTCTCTTGGAAACCCAAAGCATCAAAACTGTGTATCTAAATGACAAGAATGTGTTTATATGCCTAATCTCCAAATGAATGGAGACTGTTATGATAATCCAAGTTTTTCCCATCTGACGGTTGAACTTTGATTCTAAGGAAAATGGTGGAAAGAAAAGTTTTTCTTTCAAAAACAAAACATCTAAACTTTGTATCCCAAGGAGGAGAATGTGTTTATAGTGCCCAATCCCTAGAAGAATGGATATTATTACGAGAATCCAAGTTTGTCCCATTTGGCAGCCAAACTTTATTTCCAATGATAGTGGTGGAAGAAAAGCTTCTCTTGGAAAACCAAAACATCAAAATCGTGTATCCTAATGACGAAAATGTGTTTATAGTGCCCAATCACCAAATGAATAGAGACTATTACAATAATCCATGTTTGTCTTGTTTGAGGGTTGAACTATGATTTTATGGAAAATGGCAGAAGAAAAAGCTTTTCATTCAAAATTGAAGTAACAAAACCATCTATCTTAGTGAGGGAATGTATTTATAGTGCCCAATCACTAAATGAGTTAAGATTATTATGAGATTCTAGGTTTGTCCCATGATGGATGAACTTTCATTCTAAAGTAAATGGTGGAATGAAAAACTTCTCTTGCCAAGTTAAAGCATTAAAACCATGTATACCATTGAGGAGAATGTGTTTATACGACCCAATCGCCAAATGAATGGAGACTATTATGATAATCCAAGTTTGCCAGTTGAGGGATGAACTTTGATTCTAGGAAAATAGTTGAAAGAAAACCTTTTCGTTCAAAACCAAAACATTAAAATCATGTGTCCCAACTAGGAGAATGTGTTTATAGTGCCTAATCCCTAAAAGAGTGGAGATTATTATGAGAATCCAGGTTTATCCCATTTGAGGGATAAACTTTGAATCTAAGAAAAATAGTGGAAAGAAAAGCTTTTCTTAAAAAACCAAAGCATTAAAACTTTATATCGCAATGAGGAAAATGTGCTTATCGTGCCTAATCACCAAAAGAATAGATATTATTACGAGAATCCAATTTGTCCTATTTAGGGGATGAACTTTGATTCTGAGAAAAATAGCAAAAAGAAAAGCTTTGCTTTCAAAACCAAAGCATCAAAACCGTTTATCCTAGTAAAGAGAATATGTTTATAGTGCCCAATCACCGAAAGAATAGAGATTTTTACAAGAATCCAAGTTTATGGTAAGCCTTATAAGAATAAAACTTAATGGAAATAAGCCTCTAATGGTTCAAAATGAAAATAGAAGAAAATAAAATCTAAAATCTGAAAGTTAGATGGATGGAAGTAATAAACCTTAATTGTTTGATAAGAATTCTTGCCATAATCAATACAAGGGTTTGAATAGAGAATGCTTTGTCATTTTGTTTATTGACTTTCATAAGCTTTGTTCTTCTTCTCGATATGTTCTCTAACTTCCTTATGCATATTCTTCACCATTTAAGCCTTCTTAGCTCCATCTATACAAAGCCTCTCACTAATTAGTCTTCGTCCTAAATCAAAAGGTATAGTTAGGTTAAAACCATAGAACACCTTAAAAATAGAATGCTTAGTAGCGCTGTGTACACTATGATTGTAAGAAAACTCTACATATGCTAAGCACTTATCCCAATTCTTCAGGTTATTGTCCATTACTATCCTAAGTAAACCTGAAAGTGTTCTATTCACCATCTTGATTAGCCCATCAATTTATGGATGACAAGCTATGTAAATAATAACTTGGTTCTGAGCTTCTTCCATAAAATCTCCACACATACCTTAGAAACTTAGCATTACAGTCAGAAATAATGGTCTTAGGAATCCCATGTAGTTGAACTATTTCCTTGAAGAACAAATTAGCTACATGGCTGGCATTGTCAGTCATGTGGCATGGAATGAAGTGTGACATCTTTGAAAAGTGATCCATTATAACCATTGCTGAATCTTTTCCCCATGATGTCTTGAGTAAACCTAAAATAAAATACATGCTTACATGTTCCTAGGGATGTTCAGGTACAGGTAAAGGCATGTATAACCCTTGTGCCATCTCCTTGCTCTTTGCCTTTTTACATGTGATACATCTTTCTACAATTCTATGAACATCTCAATTAATTGTTGGCCAATAGAAATGTGTTTTTAATGCTTCTAATGTCTTCTTTTCACCAAAGTGTCTAGCAAGAACTCCACTATAAGCTTCATGCACCAAAAGCTCTCAAATTAAAAAAAAAAGAATGCATAATGGACCAGACTTGAAGAGGAATCCTTTATGTCAAAAATAACCCTTTTTGCTCCCTTCGTGCACTCTTCATAGATCTTTGCAAAGTGTGGGTCCTCTTTGTACAATTCTATCATCAAATCAAACCCCGTAATCTTGTATTAAGCATTAAGATTATGCATACCTTCATAAAAGTACATCAACTACGATGTTGACATTCCTTTTCTTGTACTTGATTACATAGGGAAACATCTCCAAGAACTCCATGCACTTAGCATGTCTCCTATTCAGCTTGCTTTGCCCCTTCAAATGTTTCAATGACTCATGATCTATATAAATTACGAACTCCTTAGGCAATAAGTAATGTTACCAAGTTTCCAATGCCCAAATCAGTGCATAAAACTCCTTATCGTAGGTTAAGTAGTTAAGATAAGAACCACTCAACTTCTCACTAAAATAAGCAATAGGATGCCCATCTTGCTTAAGAACAGCTCCAATCCCAACTCTAGATGCATCACACTCTACTTCAAAGGTCTTAGAGAAATCGGGTAATACTAGTATGGGAGCCAAACTTAACATCTCCCTAATCACGTCAAAACTTCATTGTGCTGCATCAGTCCGCTTAAACTCATTTCTTTCTTTATGCACTCAGTTAAAAAAGCTACAATAGTGCTAAAATTTTTCACAAAACGTCTACAAAAGGATGCCAAGACATGAAAACTCTAGAGTTCAACAACATTAGTTACAATTGGCCACTCCTTGATAGCTTCAACCTTTTCTTCATCAACCTTTACTCCATTTTAGGAAACAACATAGATAAGAAAAACTAAACGATCTTTGCAAAAGGTGCACTTCTTAAGGTTGGCAAATAGCTTTTCTTCTCTGAGCACTTCAAACACCTCTATAAGATGATCTATATGTTCATTAAAGCTTATGCTATAGACAAGTATGTCATCAAAATAAACAACAACAAAAAGACCAATAAATTTTTGTAGAACATAATTCCTTAGTCGCATGAATATGCAGGAGCAGTGGACAAGCCAAAAAGCATGACTGTTTATTCATACAACCCAAACTTAATCTTGAAGGCTCTTTTCCATTCATCATCTTCCTTCATTGAAATTTGATGGTATCCACTCTTGAGATCAATCTTCAAAAAGATAGAGGAGCCATGCAACTTATCCAACATGTCATCAAGCCATGGAATAGGATAGCAGTATTTGACTATAGTCTTGTTAATAGCTCAACTATCTACGCACATACACATAGATCCATCCTTCTTAGGTACCAAAAGAGCTGGAACTATACATGGACTCATAGACACTTTAACAAAGCCTTTCTCCCTTAATTTCATTGCTTGTCGTTGAAGCTCCTTAGCTTCTTTTAAGTTGCATCGATATACTAGTCTATTGGGCAAAGTTGAACCAGGTATGAGATCAATCTGATGCTCTATTCCATGAATTAGTGGTAATTCCTTTAAAAGTTTTTTTAGGAAAAATCCAAAAATTCCTTTAATATCTTATCTAATTTTGGACGGACAGCTCTACCTTCCCCTAAAATCTCATTAACTATCAATAAGTAAACCATCTCATTAGATATTAGAGCATGTTTTACCTCTCTTTTGTTTACAAATAAGCTTTCCTTCGTTACTTTTGAAAGTGCCAACTAGTCTTGAATTACTTAGGAAGAACTATAAGGTGTCAATAGCACACGTTTACCATCCTTAGAAACAAAATAGGTGTTTCTATGCCCAGGATGCAAAATGTCTCGAACAAACTGCCGAGGTCTTCTTAGAAGTACGTGGCTAGCATTCATTGGTGCCATATCACATGTTACTTCATCCTTGTACCTTTTTATGGTAAATGGCACTTTCACTTATTCTGTATCCCTCAAGTCTCCCTTATTGCTTAGCCATTGCAAATGATAAGGATATGGATGCTTAGTAGTGAGGTTTAATTTATTAACCAATGTAGTAGAGGCTACATTAATGCAACACCCTTCATCAATGATTAAACCATAGACCTTGTCATTAATGTTGCAACGGGTGTGAAAGATATTTTCCCACTGTTCCTCATTTTTTTTTATTATATGGATAGATTGCAATGGACAACAAGCAACTATCCTTCTTCAAGAGGTGCGACTTGCTCTTTTCCACTTTTTCTTTCAGATCTATTTCATATCCACTAATAACTTTTTCAACTGATTCATGAATGATCATTGCCTTCTTGTTAGTACATTGGAAAGCTATATGTCTAAGCCTAAGGCAGTTGAAATACTTGATGTCATGGCTTCTTATTGACGGTTGGGAATTTTTAACTTTCATTTTCCTTTTTTCAACCACAGTCACCTTAGTAGGATCCTTCTTTTTCTTTAGGGTTGGTGATCATTTTGGAGATATAAGATGAAGAAGAAGATAAGCTGTAAGGTTTATTTACCCTAGACATGCCTTTTTTACGTTGCTTTTCAATCTTCACAGCTAATGTAATCACATCATCCAATATGGCATATGGTTATAGCTCCACTGAATTTGCAGTCTTCTTATGCAACCCACTAATGAATCTTGTAATGGTTTGTTCTAAGCCTCTTGCAGATTACACCACATCATTAACATCTC
>JBBYHK010134837.1:0-37645 GCA_038382065.1 Adansonia grandidieri | reverse complement strand
AACTTATTCATATTGATCTTTTTGGTCCTACTAGGACATTAAGCTTAGGAGGTAAACAATATGGATTTGTTATTGTAAATGATTACTCTAAGTTTACTTCGGTTCTCTTCTTACACTCTAAAGATGAAGCCTTAGAAAAAGTCATTACTTTTTGCAAAATTATCCAAAATGAAAAGGATTATTCTATTTCAAGTGTAAAGAGTGATCATGGAAAAGAATTTAAAAACCTTGGTTTTGATAAATTTTGTAATGAAAATGGTATTAGCCATAACTTCTCAGTACCTAGAACTTCTCAACAAAATAGAGTTATTGAAAGAAAAAATAAAACCATAGAAGAAATGGCTAGAACCATGCTTTGTGAAAAAATTTACCAAGATATTTTTAGGCAACAGCCATTAATACTTCTTGCTATATTATAAATAGAGACGTGGTTAGGCCAATCCTAAAGAAAACTCCATATGAACTTTTTAAAGGAAAAAAACCTAACATTAGCTACTTTCATCCTTTTAGATGTAAATGTTTTGTATTAAATAATGGAAAGGACAATCTTAGTAAATTTAATGCATAAAGTGATGAAAGAATTTTTCTTAGTTATTCAACAAATTCCAAAGCTAATAGAGTGTTTAATAAGAGAACTTTAGTTGTTGAAGAGTCAATACATGTTATATTTGATAAAGCTAACTTAACCTTGAGAAAGGTGTCTTTTGATAATGATGATGTAGAGATTTACCAAGAACAAACATCACATAAGGAGCAAGGACAAGCAATGCAAAATCAAGAAGATCCAAAAGAGGAAGAACTACATGAGCCAACTCAAGTAGAAAGGGAAACAAATCATCCTAGAGAGTTGACTTATGTCAAAGATGGTGAGATAATTGGTGATCCTAAGCAACAGTAAGAACTAGATCATCCCTTAGAAATACATGTAATTATGTAGCCTTTCTTTCATAAATTAAACCTAAGAATTTAGATAAGGCTCTAAAAGATGATAATTGGATCATGGCTATGCAAGAAGAATTAAACCAATTTGAAAGAAGCAAAGTTTGGAATTTAGTTGAAAAACCTAATAATTATCCCACTGTAGGTACCAAATGGGTTTTTATGAACAAACTTGATAAGAATGGAATAATAACTAAGAATAAGGCTAGACTAGTAGCTAAAGGATATAGTCAAAAAGAAGGAATTGATTATGATGAAACTTATGCCTCTGTAGCTAGACTAGAGGCCATTAGAATACTACTAGCATTTGCATGTTTCAACAATTTCAAATTATATCAAATAGATGTCAAAAGTGCTTTTTTAAATGGATTTATTAATAAGGAAGT
Source organism: Adansonia grandidieri (assembly GCA_038382065.1). Taxonomy (NCBI): domain Eukaryota; kingdom Viridiplantae; phylum Streptophyta; class Magnoliopsida; order Malvales; family Malvaceae; genus Adansonia; species Adansonia grandidieri. The sequence goes on along the minus strand of JBBYHK010134837.1, from coordinate 36,320 downwards.
TTATGTTGAACAACCTACCAGTCTTGAAAATCCTCATTTTCCCAATCATGTTTTTAAACTATCCAAAGCTTTATATGGTTTAAAGCAAGCACCTTGGGCATGGTATGAAAGACTCTCAAAATTTTTAATTGAAAAAGGTTTCAATAGAGGCAATGTTGACAAAACTCTATTTATAAAAGTAGAAAACAAGAACATTTTAGTGATTCAAGTTTATGTTGATGATATTATCTTTGGTGTTACTAATGAATCTCTTTGTCAAGAATTTTCTAAGTTAATAAGGTGAGTTTGAGATGAGCATGATGGGAGAATTAACATTCTTCTTGGGGCTACAAATTAAACAAATAAAGATGGCATCTTCATCAATCAAGCAAAGTACACCAAGGAATTTCTCAAGAGGTTCAAAATGGATAAAGCAAAGCCTTGTTCCACACCTATGAGTACTTCAACAAAGCTTGAAAAAGATGAAGGAGGTCAAATCGTTGACTCTAAACTTTATAGGTCTTATGATAGGTTCATTGTTATATCTTACCACAAGTAAACCCGATATAATATTTAGTGTATGCCTATGTGCTAGATACCAATCATCACCATGAGAGTCACATCTAATTACCGTGAAAAGAATATTTAGATATCTTAGAGATATTCCAAATCTAGGCTTATGGTATCCAAAAAAATCCTTCCTTGTCTTACATGCTTATTTCGATGCAGATTTTGGTGGATGTAAAATTGATAGGAAAAGCACTTCTGGTATATTCAATTTCTTGGAAATATGCTTATATCATGGTTTTCTAAGAAACAAAATAGTGTTGCTTTATCCACAATCGAAGCATAATACATTTATGTGAGAAGTTGTTGTGCCTAAATTTTATGGATAAAACAACAAATGGAGGATTTTGGCATTACCATGGATCATATTCCAATTAAATGTGACAATACTAGTGCTATTTGTCTCAGCAAAAATCCAATCCAACACTCTAGAACCAAGCACATAGAAATTAACCATCATTTCATTAGAGATCATGTGCAAAAAGGTGATATAGTGCTTGAATTCGTTGATAACTTGCATTAATTAGCTGATATTTTCACTAAACCACTTGACAAGGATAGATTTTGCATAATTGGAAGAGAAATTGGCTTAATGAATACACCCTAAAATTCATGATTTGATCTAATCTTGATACTTTGCCTCACTATTGTTTGCATCATGCTTAGTTTGATGAAACTAGTTTTACACACTTACTTGTTTAATAATGTTAATTTGTTATGACACTCTTGGATAATTTTATTGGATCTTAATTAAATTTTGAATTATCCATACAAAATGATCTTGATTTTGGTCTAAGTTGTATTTTTAAATGTGTGTCAAAGGATAATTAGGTCAGAAATACATCTAATTTGATGCCATTTGATGTATAACCTTAAGGCTAAAGAACCCAAAACCCCTTAAACACACACTTTGACAAGAACATGAACAAGAAAAAATTCCCAACCCTAATGAACCCCCAATCAATTATATGAATAGAAATGCATATGATAAGGTTAATTTGAAAACAAGAATAGAATTCGCCATAAGAAATTACCTTGATAAGAATTATATTCTTGATGCAATAGAAGAAGACAAGTAATCCTCCCTAAGATGAGTAGAAACTCAATATTTTTCCAATGACCAAATTTGCCACCTAATGTTCATTATGAGGTATTTATACCCCTTGAAAACAAAAAAAAAATCCTAAAGATATAAAAGGCCTTTAAACATGGGCCTCCCATCAAAATAACTAAAGCCCAAACCTAACATCTCTAAAATACAGCCCATTAAGCCTAAAGGTTTAAATTAAATGAGCTGCAAGCTAATAAAAGCCCATCTCACCAAAACAACCCATAATGAATTAAAAAGAACCTCACATGCAAAATACAAGTAGTGGGCTGCCTAAAGCTATTCTTCTAACTTAAAATAATTAATTAAACAAGAATTAGAGTCTTCTTGCAAATTAAGCCCCATTTGATTAGATATGATGCCATTGGTCCTTATTGTCTCTTAAGATTCCATGCCATCTATAATTCTACCCATGTATGACTGAAGTGCTTCTTTAGACTTCTTGACTCTTGATTTTGTTACCGGTCCATTCGGCATTGCTAACTCATCTTTGGTTCCGTTCCTCTTGCAATGTACCATGGTTGTACTTACATCATCCCCTCTCTCTTCTGAAGGATTCATCCTTGAATCTGAATCAAAGTCAAAAGGAGATAAGTTAAAAGCATTAAAAGTAGCACTAATAAATCTGCCACCCAATGTTCATTATGAGGTGTTTATACCCCTTGAAAACAAAAAAAAAAAAAAACCCTAGAGATATAAAAGGCATTTACACATAGGCCTCCCATCAAAATAACTAAAGCCTAACCTAACATCTCTAAAATGCAGCCCAGTAAGCCTAAAAAGTTTAAATTAAATAAACTGAAAGCTAATAAAAGCCTATCTCACCAAAACAAGCCTATAATGAATTAAAAATAAGCCCACATGCCAAATACAAGTAGTGGGCTGCCCTAAGCTATTCTTCTAACTTAAGATAATTAATTAAATAAGAATTAGAGTCTCATTGCAAATTTAGCCCCATTTGATTAGATATGATGCCATGGGTCCTCATTGTCTCTTGAGATTCCATGCCATCTATAATTCTACCCATGTAGGATTGAAGTGCCTTTTAAACTTTTGACTCTTGATCTTGTTACTGGTCCATTCAGCATTACTAGCTCATCTTTGGTTCCATTCCTCTTGCAATGTACCATGGTTATGCTTACATCATCATCTTATTGGAAATGACCCCATATTAGGCCATCTGTATCGATCCCTGTACATTCTTCTTCCATGTATCGAGACTTGTTTCCATTGTATTGATACAAACCCAAAAATGTTCTTTGTATCAATACTGCTTCTTCTATATCGATACACTATATCGATACTTTTTAGCGTGTATAGATACACAGTAATTTGATCAAAGTCTCGAGCCCAATTCCTTATATCAATACAGAACCCAAAAATGTTCTTTGTATTGATACTGCTCCTTCTATATCGATACTCACTGTCCCCTCGTGCGAAATCTCATCATTCAAAGGCACTATTCACAAAACCATTCCTTTTTCACTCCATCTTCAAATCTTCAAAACTTATCATCATCACTATTTCTCTCTGAACTGATTGCTCCATAAACCAATTTCCCTTATCACACTTACCCAAAACCATTTCAAAATCGCTCACCATCATCTAAACCATTAAGATTTTGAATTTGCCTATCACCTTAACCTTTACCACTTCCCTCTCTAAATCCATCACTTTTGTCTAAATTTTTTCCCAAAATTTAACTCTTTTTCCTTTCCTACACTTTTCCCTACCTTGTTTGTGCGATTGATTAGGATTTATTCACTCCATCACACCAATTGTAAACTGAATTTAGTGCCTACCACATGTTTGACTATTTTCCCCAACCAACCTATTACCCACTCAACCTGTTCCCACACCACCTGCTCGACAAAAGTCCTCAAACATTACCATGCCTCCCAAAAACAAACAAACAGCACATTGTCAAGGTCCCATCACCTGTGCCTCTACCTCTTTTGTTCATCAACCACCTCTTACCTGAAATCAGTCCTTCTTTGACTGTGTTTTCGTTATACACAGGTTCGTGAGCATTTCACCACCATCTATGACTGGATGCCTAACCAACAATGTCGAGTCCTTAACTTTTTTTTCTCTGATCCATTAATTATCCTTACCTTTAGATTTTTAAAACCTTCGGATGGACCAAAACTATTTTTTTAAATGTTTCAGTTCCTGAAAATCTTGTCCGTGCATTCTTTAGCAATGCCTCTCTTGTTATTAATGACATGATAATGTCATTGCTATTCAGTCCTATCTTTTAGGATAAGATCTCCTCATCAACTCGACTTCTCTCGCATCTCCCTTTGATTTTCCAAATGAATGCATCATCTATTAAGGCTTGGCTTTTGCTGCATTGTGTAACCCACACAACAAAGCCACGATCCTTCCTCCGATCGATCGCTTGCTCCATCTTATCATCTCACATGTGCTCCGTCCATACAAAACCAAACATACCTTGATAAGTGACATAGATTATTGGTGGCTGCATATGATTCAATCCAGCAATCATCCAATTTTAGCCTATTTCATATTCGCGAACCTTGTTCTATACGTACATGGTTGTCATAGCCTTCTCTACAGCATGGCCTTGAGTTACTACTTCGACACCCAAGGTCTCGATCTTTCATACGACCTCGAAATTATGGTAACACCTACCTCTACATTGGTCGTAAATCTATGGGACTTGTTGGATATGAAATTCAAAGTGGCGACTTTATTCCTAAGGCTCGTCGACAACCAGCACTTGAGTAACTAGATGCTCTCGCTCTCGATGATCATGATGAAACGGAGCATGATGAGCCTCCCCCACCTCCGGCTCCTGTTACCTCATCTTCTGCATCTATGGACATTCCCACAATGTTTACATCTATTATGGGTTGTCTTGATGCATAGGAGGGATGATTCGACACCATCGATACTCGTATCTCTACTCTTGATCATAGTCATTGAGCTTTAATGAAGCAATTCGATGCTTTCTCGGTCGCTTTTCCTTGTGCACCTCCACTTACTTCTCCATCTGCCAAGGATCCTTCGACCGATAACGTTTAGTCAACTTAGGCGCATTTATTAATTTGTCAAACTTTATGCTTTTAGGATATCATTTTAAGGTTGTTTTAGGATATCTCTTTATTTGTCAGACTTTATGGTTTTAGGATTCTCCGCTACTCTATGTTTTACATTGCCTTGAACATTTTTTGCTTGCCTTATTAATTTCCCATACCTATGCTTGCTTGTGCCTACCTAATTTGTCGAACTCTATCCTTGAATTCTGTTTTGATATAACAAAAAGGGGGAGAAAGGCTTTAAATTTGCCTTAAATTTGATTTGCAATATGTTGCTTTCCATGAATTGATTATGCATATGTTGGAACCCAAATTACATGTTGATATTGAACATAAGCTTGATTTTAATAATCTTGGGCAATTCATTATAGGGAGGTATTTTTCATTACTTAAAATAAAATTTTTGAAAACCCTTACTTTATTGAGGGGAGTTATTTTTCGTTGATCTCAAATACAAGCAAATTTATCTTAAGTTTTGTTATATCAAAAAGGGGGAGATTATTAACCTTGATTTTGGTTTGGATATAACAAACAACTTAAGTTAAATTAATACTCAACTTGGTTTTTGTGTTTAAATTGAAAAGCATCTTGAAAAATACTAAGTTTGTAACTTATCAAAAATTATATGCTCTAAAAAGTATATTTATAGTTAGAATAATTTTTGAAATTTGTTTGAGTTGACAAAAATCATTTCACAAATGTTTTTGAAGGTTGGTATCGATACAAAGAACAAATATATCGTTACTATGCTAAAAACCCTCAAATGTATTGATACAAGTGTGAATGTATCGATACCACCTGTTTAGTATCGATACTCACCCCATGTGTATTAATACAAGGCTTGGCAGTAGCCAAGGTTTGGATGAAACCCTTAAATGTATCAATACAAGTGTGTATGCATCAATACAAGCTGCTTGTATTGATACTCACCCTATGTGTATTGATACAAGGCTTGGCAGTAGCCAAGGTTTGGTTGAAACCCTTAAATGTATCGATACAATGGTATCTGTATTGATACAGCTTGCTCTGTATTGATACAGCTTGCTTAGTATCGATACTCAGATTCTTGTATCGATACAACAAGCTGCAATAGTCACTTTTTTTATTTCTATATCGATACTATTGGTAATGTATCGATACTATAACATGATTGAATGGAAACAAGCATTTATGAAGGCTACAATAGCTCTCCAACCACCACATTAAATGCCTAATGTTTATGAATCAATTTTCAGCTATAAATAGATGTTCCGAACAGCTGAAGAAGTATAGATTTAGATTTCATTGAATCATTGAACAATAAAAGCTTAATATCATTGAATTCTTTATTTCCACTTGTATCAAATTCATACTCTTCAAGTCTATTTGTATCTCATTCATCTTGTATTTAAATTCCAGCAAACATCTACCTACTACAGGTTTAAGTTGTTTGCAAAATACTTCTTTCTTATCATAAAAAGGGTTGTGTGAAAGTGAGTGAAAATATTTGAGAGTTTGGGTATAATTCTCAAAGTAATTAAAAGGTTCTATCTAAGTCTTAAAAGATAGTTGTGTAAGGTTATACCTTAGCCTTAAAGGTAACAATTTTCTTAGTGAATTGTGAGAATCACCTTGGTAAGAAAGTATCGAGAAGAGAGGAAGTAGGTGTCAAATTAAAGGACCGAACCTTTATACATTGATTGTTGGTTTTTCTCTTCCTTATCTTATTTTTAATTTTCAATTTACTTTAAATTTATAAGTGTTTATAGAACCATGTCACCCCCCCTTGATTCAATCTTTCCTTTGAAGCTAACATACATGAAAATAAACATGGAAAAGACAACAAATATATTCATGAAGATTCAGCCAAACATTTTGGCCTTGAAACAAAAATTTCCAACTATTTGCAAACTAATCATCAAACTTCCTAAATTTGCATTCTGACCCCTACATGAAAAAATCACAAACCATCACAAAAAATAACCAATAAAAAATCATGGCAAAAATATATATGAAGGTTCGGCCAAGCATTTTTGGCCATAAAACATTATTTTTTTTCATATTTTGTAATTTAGTCTTTAAACTTTCTAAAATTACAAAATGACCCTTGAAGTGTTAAAAACACCTAGAACACGTTTACGAAGACATAAATCATAGATCTTATGGCTCACAAAGCTCTTGACCAAGCCAAAATGTCATAAAAAAGCTTTTACATATTTTAGAATTTAATATCTATATTTTCTAGTATTATAAAATAGCCTAAAAATAAGAAAACATAAAATTATCAAGAAAAAATGAACACAAAAACAGATTCGGCCAAGGAAGAAAAATAAAACATAAACATGTTTTGATAAAAAAATAAAATATTTACCACTAAACTTAAATAATGATAAAATCATAAAAAATAAATATACTAATATACTAATCAACATATAAGCATCAAAACATAATGAAAAGAATAACATCAACATCAACATACCTACAACAAAATCATAATCACAACAACAATAATATTTTTAAAAAAACATAAATAAAAATAAAAAATAACAAGAAATATCACATATATTTATTATCACCATGTTCAGCCTTTCAATGTGGATGAAAATCCATGAGCCTTAACATGGATTTAAATCATAAATGAGAAGAAAAACAAATAAAATTGAAGAAAATCAAAGACATTAAGGTTTATACCTTAAGAAAACTAAAAATGTTTTGTATATATATTTTTTATTTATGTCAAAGATATCCAAAGCTCCCAAATGAATGAAAGTGTCCCTATTTATAAGGATCCAAAGTTGGCTAAACATAAAAGAATGCCTTGGCAGAATGGTTTCTACACCATTTTGAAATTTTCCTTTCTTATTTTTTATTACATGCAATTATTGTTTGATATTTTGATTTGATTTTATCACAACTTGATTTTATTTAAATTTATTATTTTTGTCTTCTTATGGATTATGCCATCAATGACATAATTAATTTCTAGAGCATTTTGTGTGATATTCATATAATTATGCCACAAAAATTAATTAGAATGACTAAATTATAAAAATTAAAAATTATGCATTTGAAATAAAATTCTATGTGATCAATTGAATTTATTATAATAATAAACTCAAATTTTAATTTACAGAAAAAACATGAAAAACATCAAACTTTTAAAAATTAACGACAAAAACACTTACTAGGAAAAATTTTTATTTGTGAAAATACAAAGCACATAAAATAAATTAAATTTTTCAAAAGTGATTTAATATGAATTGAATAATAATATTTGAAGAATTTTAAAAACTATAAACTCAAAAAAATTTTATCGAAAAATTTATAAAGTAGAAAACTTCATATCTCAAAAATAGGAAAATTTCTAAAACTCATAAAATAAATTAAATTTTGAAAAACTAATTTAGAATTAAATAATATTATTTAAAGAATTTTAAACATTATAAATTCAGAAAAATTCCTTGAAAAAAATTATAAAGTAGAAAACTCATTGTTTTGGAAATGGGAAAAACTTTGAATGAAGATGAAAAACTTATAAATTAAAATGAATTTTGAAAACCTAGTTTAATATGAATTAAATAATAATATTTGAAGAATTCTAAAAATTTAACTCAAAAAAATCTTCCCGAAAGATTTATGGAGTAGAAAACTTGGTATTATGAAATTGAGAAAAATCCTAAAATTTATAACAAATAAATGAAATTCGAAAAGTTGATTTAATAGTGGTTAAATGTGAATATTTAAAGAATTTTGAAATTTAAAAGTCGAAAAAATTCCACTAGAAATCTTATAAACAAAGGAAAATTTGTATTCTAGCACCGATAAAATTTTTAAAAAATACATTGAAACACATATAAAATAAATTAAATAAAATATATTATTTAAAATATTAATTTACAAAATGGTAAAGATGAAAATCTGAAATTAGAAATAATTTTATCAAAACAATTTTAGGAAAATGATACTCATGATACTGTAAAATTTTCAAAATTTATTACTAAAATGAATAACCTGGCACCTTGTGGTATAAATGCCAATATAAATTTTTTCTTGAATATTTTTTATTTTTCGAAGTAAGCATTAGCATAAATACCATGCTGGTATTAGTAAAAATATACAATAGTCAATTTTCCAAATTTTATGAAAAATTCTCAAAAAATTCCTAAAATGGGAAATTTGACTGTGATATCATTTACAAAGATAGATTTTCAAAATTTGAGAAAAAAACTATTAAAAATAATTTTTTTCTTATATATTCGTCTTATATATCTGAAATTAGAGATCAAAATATCATTTTTTTTGTCACGTGAACTTACGACCATTTAAATATGACTAAAACGATCTTGAGAATGTCTGGTTCATTTAAAAAAATCATTTCGAATGATGATGGCCGTTAAGTTCTCAATCTCTGATATTCAGAATTATCAAAAAGAGACCTGAATTAAACTAGGTGTTTACAATTATCTATAAACTTTTCTACATTTGCAAAATAGTCCTTACAAAATAATATAAAAAACCTTATGAAAATCATAGAATTCATAACAAATATCACAATAGGTATTCGGCCAAGCATTTATGGCCTGGAAATAATAATTTTTTATTTTTAATAATTTAGTCCCTGCATAACATAAAACATAAAATAAAACATCAAACACATCCAAATCAACACAAAACATACATGAAAATTACAAGGAAGCTTCAGCTAAGTACCTTTGGCCGTAGAACAATTTTTTTAATATTTGCAACCAAGACTTTAAGCTTTTCAAAATTAGAAAATGGCCACTAAAGGTTATAAACATATGAAACACATTTAAATATATAAAAAAAAAAACATGAAAAAACATTCTTAAAGGTCACAACATGGGTTTGGTCAAGCTTATATGGCCATCCCTAGAATTTCCATAATTACAAAATAACCTAAAAAAGTCAAAATATCAACATACATATATGTCATAATTTTTATCAAGCATAAATATGCATAAAAACATGATAAATAATGAATAAATTAACATAAATCAACATGAACATATTAAGAAAAATAGCACAAAAATATATACATGAACATAACAATTTTTCTACCAACAAATACAAATTATCATGATAAAAATCAATTTATTACTATTAAAAATTAAATAAAATAACAAAATCAAGAAACTTTGTTTATAATCATCGTAATTGGCCTTTCAACATGGATTTAAATCCATGAGCACAAGCATGATTTTGGCTCACTAAAAGAAAGAAAAATAAATGAAAGTAACAAAAAGTAAAAATTTTTTAGGTAATTTTACCTTGAAAGTGTAGAAAATATGTAAAACTTTTGATTTTCTTAAGTGTTTTTTATCTTCTTTTTTTTTTTTGCTAGAAAGCCATTAGCCTCTCCTAGAAGCATGCTTCCTCTATATATAAAGGAAGTGAGTTGCCAAGGGGTAAAAAAAACCTTCTTGGCCAAATGCTACTAGCATTTTCTACCCATTTCTCTTTTATTTTATTTATTTATTTGTTAATTAATCTTATAGACTTTTCTACGTTATATCGTGCTTTAATTAATTAATTTGTTTTAGTCAAAAAGTTTATTGTGGGCCACAGTTAGGTCACATAATGATTAGACTAATATTGATTTAATATATAGTTAAAATGTAACTAAATTAGTTAAAGAAAAATTAAATTCAAACCACACTAGTTCATGCAACTAAATCACTAAATTCTACAATTAAAATAAATATAAAAAAAAATTTTGAGAATGGAAAAAATGAAAAAAATATGGTCATAATTACAAATTTTATGAAAAAAATAAGTTAGAAGGACTAAATTATAAGAAGTTGAAAGTTACTAATTAATAAATTTATTTACGAATTTAAACACATAAAAAGCTTAATTAAGTGTCCATATGAAATTTTGGACTCCAAAAAGAATTAATAAAAATCTTAGAGAGAGAAAAATTATTGGGCCCTGTTGTAAAATCAAAATGGGCCTAATTGGGCCTTATTAGAAAGCTGATGGCCTGGTGGAAATAAAAAAATTTGGGCTTGTAGATAGTGAAATGGGCATGGTCGAAAACTAAAAGTTGGCTTAGAAATCGCATTGGGCCTACTAGCCAAATTTACAAGTTTTATGCCCATTAAAGAATTTTGGCCCAAAATAACAAAAATAAAAACAATCAATTAGAAAACTCATATAAAACTTAAAAGTGTTGAATTATAAAAGAAATTTTTAAAAAGTCTTATATGCAAGAAAAAATCAATTAGAAATCCCAACTCATAAAATTTATGAAAAAAAAGTTCATGGAAGAAAATTATTATTTGAAAAAATTGAAAAATTCATAAAATAAATTGAATTTTCAAAAAATGATTTAATATGAATTTAATGAAAGTATTTGAAGCATTTTAAGAATTATAAACTTCAAAAAATCCCACCAAAAAATTCACGAGGTAGTATTTTAGAAACAAGAAAATTCCAAAAATAAATCGAACTTAAGAAAAAGAGTTGAATTTAATACCTTACTCTCAGTATTAATTGATGAAAATTCTAAAGATAAAAATTTGACTTTTGGAACTAGTTTCACTAAAAAAATTCAAGATCAAGCACTTGTGATACAATGAAAAAAATTCAAAATTAATTGATAAATTTATCAATTTGACACCTCATAGTATAAAATGCCAATACATACTTTTTCTTCAATATTTTTTATTTTCTGAATTGCATATCAGTAGGAATACTGCACATGTGTTGGTAAAAATATACAACAGTTGACTTCCCAAATTTTATGAAAAATTCTTGAAAATTCCTAAAAATAAAAAATTTGACCATGATACCATCTGCAAAAATAAATTTCAAAATTTTAAAAGAATAAAATTAAAAATTAATTACCTTTATATTCATCTTTTTATTTGAGATTAGTTTTTTATGGCCTTTTGAAATTTCACTTTTTCTGTCACGTACACCTATGGCCATTTAAGTAAGACTAAAATGTCTTGAAAATGTCCCAGCCTCATGAAGAAAATCTACCTTTACCTGGCTACCACTAACTTCTTGGTCTCAAATATTTCTAGATAGTCAGAGAGAGGGGCTTGGACGAAATTAGGCATCTACAATAACCTTTCTTTCCTAAAAATGACTTCATATCATATTTGTAAGCTTCTTGAGTTAGGTTTAGATGTTTAATGAGTGAATTGGACCCATTAAAAATAAACCTATAGGTGGCATCACTTTTCGGGTACTTGAAGCTTAATTAAAATAATTTTTAATTAGCTTGTCCAAGATTAGGCCTTAGTAGTACAATGGAGCCCAATAGCACACCATGCACCAAGCCCATTTGCAGGCCCAACTTAGAGTAATTCACAACTAAACAAACTCCCTTATCTTGCTAATTTAAGGCTTTTAGCCTAAAACCCCTAATTCACATGTTAGGCAATTTAATCCACAACCAAATTTCTAACCTGAGTAAGACAATTCTACTTCATGTGAATAATATTAAATAATTATCAAATAATATATTTAATTTCCAAACACTAATATTTGGCTTATTTAATACATTTTCTTGAAGCCATGTTTACACTTAGACATTTTCTTAATAAGAAACATTGTTGCCTTTTAAAACATCTCAAACTAGATTTCATAAATCTAATTAATGTCTAAATTCTTCTTGATTGAAAGTCCTCCTCAATTTATCTTTTATTCAATTAAGTCAAATTTAATTAAATACCATATTTAATTTAATAACTCTATCTCATTATATGTGACCTATTGGGTACCCAACATGTTGGCAATAAACATAAATAATCTCATTAACCATGTTCATAGATCAAGATCGGGATCTGGCAATCCATCGTGACCACCCAAATATTGATAAAATGAAGTATGACTTCTTCAGAACCTTTTAGTAACTAGCCTATCAATGCATTATGGTCCTTTCAACATATATCCCAAATTTGAAGATAAGCATGGTGCAATGTCTACTTTACCTCTATCCATGTTAGACCTTGCTACTCATGGTTAATGACCATGAATCTATGAGAAACTATTTCTCAACATTCATTATGCTCTGGCTAAAGACTTTAATCCAATTAACCAAAGTTAAGACTATTCAAGATATGTCTCTAGTGTCACTCAAAATGGTAAATGCTTTCTAGATCATTCATCCATCTTCAATATGTTTCATATCATACACAAAACCACCCTTTATTTTGGTATCCATCCATTTTGGACCCCTTCGCAATGATCTTTAACTATGATAATCCACATATAAGATGACCTAGTATCATAAGTCTAACAACTAATATACACGACTGGCAATGAAAACATCTTCTTTTGCAATATGGCTCGGATATGAACCTTGACTAGCTTTACTTATATGGTGGGTATACTCATCGTTCCTACATATATCTATATATCATCATTTTTTTAAAGGCCATATCATTATTATTTTTCTTTATTTATTTATTTTTTTGCCAAGGACTAAGTAGTTAAAACAAATTGCTCACTCAACTTAACCTTAAATAGTCAATACAAAATGACCATTTTTCTAGAGTTGCCAGTAATCTATTATAGCGAGGTAAGATTAGTCATCTATAGAAGTTTGTATTTCAAGGGTTATGAAACCCTTAAAAACAAACTCTGAGATATGTGATAATACTAGAAATCATATAACAGGGTCCGAGAGACAGTTACAATCACATATAAGGATCAACCATCTAATGATGCCTGAAAATTAGTACCTATTAACCATGTGTGAATTTAAATTCTGATTTTTATTCAGTTTCAATACTCAGTATTTAATTACAATTCCCACATATAATATTTTATAAAATAAATTTATTATTCTATATGAGAAAATTGGGTTTCTAATATTTTTTAAAAATCAAAATATCTTTCACAACCTTCCGTAGAACCAAAAAAAAAACTTGAAAGTTTTTATTGTTTGCTTTCTTATCCTGCTAAAAAGCTGGTGGAATACAAAAGCTTTTATGAAATCAAAATATTTCTTGTGCCTCGCTGGAGAGCCAGAGGAATACAAAAGGTTTTATTTTTTTGAAATTAAAAAAGTCTCAATTTTCATTTTTAAAAAGGATATCTCGTTATTAAAATAACCTATAGAACTTCTCTCATATACTAGGAAAAATTTCATGTACTATTTTAACATTGAAGAGATGCCTTAATTTAAAAATTCCAATTTTATTTTAGTAATAATATAAAAATTCTTTAAGACATGATGTAAACTAAATGTACTCAACTCGACTTTAAGGATCTTAATTTGGTCGATTTGACCAAAATGTCATTTAAAGTACATCTTTAACCTAAAATTATCCACGTAACCTTAGAGACTTGGTTCAAAAATAAATTAATGAAATGTCCATAAGATGTATCTTTAACATATAAGTATCTCAGTACCCTAATGAATTTGATAACTTCATAAAATGATGAACCTATCCCTATTATGCACCTTCAAAGTAGAACTATCTCAGTGGTCATAAAGGACTTGGTTTTAATATGAATTACTAAAATACCTTTAAGGTGTACCTTCACATATAAGTATCTCTGTACCCTAAAAGATTCTATAACTTTATAGACAAACGAACCTATCTTACTACACACCTTCGACATAAAAGTATCACAGTGATCACATAGGACTTGGTTCTAATATAAATTACTAAAATGTCCTTAAGTTTTACCCTTTGACATAGTAGTATCTCGGTAAACCTAAAGAGCTTGACAACTTTATAAAAAGATGAACCTATCCTTATTATGCACTTTCAACATATAAGTATCTTGGTGATCATAAAGGACTTGATTTTAAGGAAATTATTAATGCCACTAAAGCATGCTTTTGACATGAAATTATCCTGGTAACCTAGAGGACTCAATAGTGGTATGAAATGTTAATTTTACCTTCCATGGGTAACTTGGATATCAAACATGACCTAAAATTTAAAAATTAGTAATAGGCCCCTAAACTTTAAAAATTGCATTCACCAAAAAACAAAAAAAATGCAAAAAGTTTTAATATTTTCTACAACCCTCCAAAAGACTAGAGGAATGCTGGAAATATTCCTAAATTAGGAATGTTATATGGCAAAGATGATTTTGACCTTAAACACAAGATTTTCTTAATGGACTCTAAACTTTGCAATTTAGTCCCTACATAAATAAACTCATAATTAAACAAAAATACATCACAAAAAATTATGAAAATCATGTCAACAATCATAAGAAGTATTCAAGCAACTACCTATGGCCTTGGAGCAATTTTTAAGTTTTGCACATTAGTCCCTTCAAAAATAGCGAAAACGCTAAAAAATGGTTAAAAATATATAAAACACATTCAAACACGTTATATATATATATATATATGAAAGGCACCCCTAAAGGTCTATAAGTGGCTTGGCCAAGCTTGGATGGCTTTGAAACAAAATTTTTTATTTTCACAATTTAATCCCTATACAAAATAAAACACAAAATCAAATATTAAAAAAAAAAAAACTAAATCAACACGGAAAAGATCACATAATCAATTTGGCCAAGCACTTATGGCCTTGAAACAAAATTTTACAATTTTGCAAATAAGTCTTTAAATTATCTAAAATTACAAAATAGCCCCAAAAATGATGAAAATGCATGAAAACGTATTTTATACATATTGAAATAATCATGAAACACTTATAAAGGTAACAAACCATATTCGGCCAAACATATATGGCATAGAATAAAATGTTGCAATATTTTGCAGTTTAGTCCTTATATGTTTTATAATTACAAAATAACTTTAAAAAATTAGAACATCATAAAATCATCCATGTTATGTTCGGCCAAGCATGGAAATGCCCTTTTAAGGCTTTCAAAAATTTAGGAAAATAATTTTTAAGCCTTTGCAACTTTAAAACTTTGGAAAATAGTCCTACATATCAAGAAAAATTAAGAAATAAATTGAATCAAAAGTGATATAACATTCGACCAAGCCTTATATCACCAAGAAAAATTAATTTTTCACATGAACATATATATCTCCAAGCTTCTATCAAGCTCAAGACAACACTAACATGTCAAAAATCATAAAACCCCAACATATAAGATACTTTATTAAGTTATTACATGAAAATATCAAGTAAAATAACATGATTAAGAACATATTTGCAAGACAAAATAACCAACACATTAATAACAACATAAAAATAAAAAAAAAAATCAATTGTTAACAAAAATACAACAAAAATCACTGAATACATAAAATTATTCATAGCTTTCAACACTTAGCCTTTCAACATAGAACAAAATCCATGAGCACAAGTGATCATCAAGCTCACAGAAAGGATGAAATATAATGGAAATGAACAAAATCACAAGTTCTCCAAGTGAATTTAACTTGAAAGTTTGAAAAACTTGAAAAAACTCAAGTAATTTTTTGAATTTTTAGTGTTTTAAAACCCTCCTTTTTTTCATGAAATCTCTCTCCCCTTTTTTTCAAGAGGGAGGATCGGCCAAGGCTTAAAAATGCCTTGGGTGAATCTATCTTGAATTTTCTATTACTGTCTTTTTTATTTTATTATGATTATTTTTTTATTTTTTTATTTTGATTAGATTTAAATTAATGATTTTTGTCATTTTGTATGTTGCATCATGCATGACATCATCATCTAGAGACCTGAGAGATTAAAAATCTAATATGAATAAAAACAAATTATACAAACTAAATTGTAGCAAATTGAAAATTATGTGTTCAAAGAATAAAAACTCACATAACAATTTTAATCAAAATAAGTTCTTGGATTGTTAGAAAACAAAAATGGGCTCATTAAGCTTTTCGTAAAGTTAATGGGCTTATTAGGCCTAATAATAAAAGTTAACGGGTTTTAAAACCCAAGAAATGGAAAAAAAAAATTTGGCCCACCAAAAATAAAATTAATAAAATTTCCATATAAGCATTCAAAAAGAAAATTTTGAGAAATTTTATGTGCAAGAAAAAGGCAATTAAAAATTTCAAACTTGTAAAATTTTACAAGAAAAACCTTCATGGAAGAAAATTGTTTTTTTTTTTAATGCAAAACTCATAAAATAGATTGAATTTTTAAAAACTCACTTAATATGAATTTAATGAAAATATTTGCAGAATTTTAAAAATTATAAACTTAGAAAAATCCTATCAAAAAAAATTTACGGAGTATAAAACTTCATATTTTGAAAAAGAAAAAATTTTAAAAATATATTCAAATTTTATAAAATGAATTAAATTCAACACATAAATCAAAATACTAATTTATAAAAATAACCAAAGATGAAAACTTGCCAAAACAAACTTTACCTAAAAAGATTTGACTATTATGATACTTACGGGACTATGAAAAATTCAAATCCTACCGGTATAAATGCTAATAAAATTTTTTCCTTTAATATTTCTAATTTTTGGAAGTAAGTATCTGCATAAATACCCCTCATGTATAGGTAAAAATATACGGCAGTCTACTTTCCAAAGTTCATGAAAAATTTCCTAAAATGAGAAATTTGATCGTGATATCATCTACAAAAATGAATTTTAAAATTTCATAATTATAAAATCAAAAACTAATTATTTTACCTTGATATTCGTCTTTTTAACTTGAGATTTGTTCCCATAACCCTTGAAATGGCAATTTTTCTATCATGTGCACATGCAGTCATTTAAGCATGACTAAAAAGGTCTTGAAAACGTCTAGTCTAGCTAAAGGAATCAACCCTCATCGAGTGGCCATCCAATTCTTGTTCTTGGATATGGGCTCGAACAAAATTAGGTATCAACAATTACCCCACTTTGGCAATTGCTGAGAATCAAGGATAGGGCATGGATTAAATAGATACAATTTTGTTCAGGCCATAAAACAAACTCAACTAAGAAAAAAATTTACATCAATAGCAAAACAACTAAGGATGAAACCTAGGTTAATATATAGGGTTGACTAAGGAAAAATAAGTTTGAAATGGGTTAACAAGGTGAAACCATATGAGTGAACTTTGGTGAGCAAGATGAAAGCTAAGTCTGAAGTGGGTTGACCAGGATGAAACCATACAAGTTTACTTGGGTGACTAGAGTAGAACCTAAGTCGAAAAAAAGTTGAACAAGATGAAACCATATAAGTCAATGTGACTAGGATGAAACCATACAAGTCAACCTGGGTGACTAGAGCAGAACCTATGTCTGAAAAGGGTTGACTAAGACAAAACCATATGAGTTAATATAGGTAACCAAAGTAGAACTTAAGTCTAAAAAAAGTTAACTAAGACAAAACCATATGAGCCAACTTAGGTGACCAAGGCAAAACTTAAGTCTAAAAAGAGTTAACTGGGATAAAGCCATATGAGTCAACTTGGGTAAAGACAATGTTTGATATTCGATTGATTTGAAGGGATGTAAGACTTACCTTTGATTCTAAATAAGTCAGCATGGTGAATGATTGTTACTTTTGTTATTAATTGTCAACTTTTAATTTGTAAATTATTGAATGTAATGCATGCAAAATGTATATAATGAATTCATGATTATATTTTCTAATTTATAAGTTTTATCTTCATTCATACTGAACAGTCTCTAATCCATTTTATTTTAGAATTGAAAGTATTTTAGAAAATATAACAAATATTTCTCTTCATTAAGTAAAGTGGGTCTTGGACCTCACACTCTATTTCTCAGACTACTTCCTCCAAGCTTTTGACCTTATTTATTAGTCCACCAAGCTGATTCTTTATTGCCCAGATTTTATGTTTGCATACTCCTTCAATGAATTCCAACGTGCTAGTTCTTGCCTCTACATGATCATCCATGTCTTGATCCTTGAGAATACAAGAAATGGAACAGTTTTAGTATATTGTAAAAATTTTGAGTGTATGAGCATATAAAAATGTGAACTTTACAGATGTAAAAATAAATGCATGAATGAATTTACAAGTTTCCATATGATATGAATGTCATGCCAAAAGAAAGATCCTTCATAATATAACAAATTAACTGTAAAAATAAATAAAAGTAAAATGTATCATAGTAATACAACATATACTTA
This sequence comes from Adansonia grandidieri, assembly GCA_038382065.1. Taxonomy (NCBI): domain Eukaryota; kingdom Viridiplantae; phylum Streptophyta; class Magnoliopsida; order Malvales; family Malvaceae; genus Adansonia; species Adansonia grandidieri. The sequence goes on along the minus strand of JBBYHK010134837.1, from coordinate 17,604 downwards.
TTAATACAAAGATAACCAAATTATAAGAGTAAAAGGTTAGAGGCATTCCTTTATGTGTACCTAATTTGGTAGCTTCTAAAATCAAATATGGCTCTAACTGGTGAAGCCCCTATAGTTTATTACATGAAGTTTGGTTAGACATCAAATAGGTTCTCGAATTGCTCACTGAGTCTAGAAAAAACTAATAAGGTACCCTAATCCTTACCTATCACCAGTTTATGTCAGAAAGGGTTCAATTCAATTGGAAGTATCTTTCATGCCCATAATAAGGCTAACACCTTGGGCAGGCGTAAGAATTTACAACCTATTGGCTTTTGAGTAGCCCAAGCAGAGGTTAACACCTCAGAAAGTAGAACTAATTTACCTCTTCCTAAAATATTAGGTTAGCCATGCCCTTTCCGTATACCTGGAGGAGAATCTAATGCATATGCATGTGCACAGTGCATGTGGGGGAACAACTAACTTTTTATAACTTGACTCTATTAAACAAAATAATACCACCCTATCCTAAATTGCTTATAGAAAAAATGCTGCAAAAGAAGCAAAAAGGTTAGTGAAAAATATGAAGAGTATATACCCAAATTTCCTTAAAAGTAAAAAATATAATAAAAATTTTGTTTTAAAAATATCAAGAATTATAGCTAAAGACTGATTGAAACTGAATTAACCAAATTTATTTAACACATGATTAATATTAGGCCTGACTCTCTAACCGATCCCTAGCGAAGTTGCCAAGCTGTCGTGACATGGCCCGGATCTGAATCCTAACCAGCCAGACTTAAATGGTAGGAGAACCCTTGTTCCTACATATATCTATATATCATCATTTTTATTTTTTAAGGGCCATATCATTATTATTTTTATTATTTATTTATTAATTTATCTGGGGATTGAGTATTCGAAATGCATTGCTCACTCGACTTAACCTAAAATAATCATTATGAAATGACCATTTTTCTAGAGTTGCCACCAATCTATTTTAATCAGGTGAGATTGGTCACCTATTGAAGTTTGTATTACGAGGGTTACAAAACCCTTAAAAATAAACTTTGAGATCTACAGTAATACCAAAAATCATTTAAAAGGGTTAGGAGTCTGTTACAATCACAAGTAAAGATTGACCTTCTCATGATACCCTAAAATTAGTACCTATTAACCATGCATCATTTTAAATTATGGTTTTTATTCGATTTCAATATTTTTTATTTAATTATAATTCCCATATATAATGTTTTATAAAACAAATTTATTATGCCATGTGAGAACATTGGGTTTTTAATTTTTTTGGAAAATCAAAATATCTTTCACACACTTTTGAAGAACAAGACGAAAAGGAAAGTTTTATTATTTTATTTTGTATCCCGCTAGAAAGCCAACGCAATATGAAAAGTTTTAAGAAATCAAAATATCTCTTGTACCACAATGAAGAGTGGGAGGAATACAAAAAGTTTTATTTTCTCAAAATTCAAAAAATCTTAATTTTCATTTTTAAAAAAGAATATCTCATTATTAAAATAATTTGTAGAACTTCTCTCATATACTGGGAGAAATTCCATATAATATTTTAACATCAAAGTTATTGCCTTAATTTAAAATTGTCAATTTTATTTAAGTAATAATATAAAAATTCCTTAAAAGTAGGTTTAAATGAAATGTGTTGAACTTGACTCTAAGGATCTTAATTTGGTTGATTTGACCAACATCTCCCCTAAAGTACACCTTTAACCAAAAAGTATCTGGTGACCCTAAAAGACTTAGTTCAAAAATAAATTAATAAAATATCCCTAAGATGTACCTTTGACATAACAGTATCTTGTACACTAATGAACTCGATAACTTCATAAAATGATGAACCTATGCACTTTCAATGTAGAAGTATCTCAATAGTCATAAAAGATTTGGTTCTAAGTTAAATTACAAAAATAACCCTAAGGTGTGCCTTTGATATATATATCTTGGTAACCTAAAAGATTCTATAACTTTATAGACAAAAGAACCTATTCCAACTATACACTTTTGACATAAAAGTATCTTAGTGATCACATAGGACTTAGTTCTACTATAAATTACTAAAATGTCCCTAATTTCTACCCTCGACGTAGAAATATCCCAGTAAGCCTAAAGGGCTCAACAACTTTATAAAAAGATGAACCTATCCCTCTTATGCACCTTCAACATATAAGCATCCCGATGATCATAAAGGATTAGGATTCTAGGGAAATTTACTAAAATGGCCCTAAAATATACCTTCAACGTGAAAGTATCCTGATAACCTAAAGGACGCAATAATAATATGAAACGATAATTATACCTTCCATGGGTAACTTGGACATCAACCATGACCTAAAATGCAAAAATATCTTGGTAACCTAAAGGATGCAATAATGATATGAAATGATAATTATACCTTCCATGGGTAACTTGGACATCAACCATGAGCTAAAATGCAAAAATAGCTAATATGCCCCTCCCTGAACTTTTAACAATTGCATTCCACACCCCACCAGAAGGCTAGAAGAATACAAAGGGTTTTAATATTTTTTACACCCCTTGGGAAGACTAGAGGAATGCTAGAAATATTTCTAAGTTGGAAATTTTATGCAAGAAAAGATGATTTTCATGTTAAACACAATTTTTTCTTAATGGACTCTAAGCTTTGCAAACTTTGCAATTTCATCCCTACATAGATAAACTCATAATTAAACATAAAATACATCACAAAAAATTATGGAAATCATGTCAACAATCATAAAAAGCATTCAGGCAACTTCTTATGGTGTTGGAGCAATTTTTTAAAGTTTTACAAATTAGTCCTTAAACTTTTTAAAATTACAAAATGCCCTAAAATGGTTAAAAATATACAGAACACATTCAAACATGTTAAATATATGTAAAAGACACCTTAAAGGTCTACAAGTGGCTTGGCCAAGCATGGATGGCCTTGAGATAAAATTTTTTATTTTTACAATTTAGTCCCTTTATGAAATAAAACACAAAATCAAGTATTAAAATATCCAAATGAACATGGAACATATACCAAAAATTACATAATCACTTTAGGCAAGCACCTATGGCCTTGGAACAAAAATTTTGCAATTTTGCAAATAAGTCCTTAAATTATCCAAAATTACAAAATGGCCCCAAAATTATGATAAATGCATGAAACATATTTATACATATTGGAATAATAATGAAAACACCTCTAAAAGTCACAAGCCATATTCGGTCAAACATATATGGTATAGAAAAATTTTGCAATATTTTCCAATTTAGTTCGTATATTTTCTATGATTACAGAATAACCTAATAAATAAAACATCACAAAATCATCCAAATTAGGATTGGCCAAGCATGGAAATACTCTTACAATGCTTTCAAAATTTTGAAAAAATCATTTTTAAGCCTTTTGCAACTTTAAAACTTAAAAAAAAAATACTCCTAAATATCAAGAAATATTAAGAAATAAATTGAATCAAAGGCTATATACCATTCGACAAGGCCCTATATCACCAAGAAAAATTTATTTTTCCACATAAACATATATATATATATATATATATCCATGCTTCTACCAAGCTCAAGTCAACACCAACATGTCATAAATCATAAAAAACCAACTTAGAAGTATACTTTATTAAGCAATTACATGACAATATCAAGTAAAATAACATGATTAAGAATATATCTATAAGACAAAATAAACAACACATTAATAACAACATAAAAACCCAACAAAAATCAAGTTATTAACGAAAATCACTAAATACTTAAAATTATTTTTTTAACACCTAGCCTTTCAACATGGAACAAAATCCACGAGCACAAGTGGTCATCAAGCTCACAAAAAGGATGAAATATAATAGAAATGGACAATATCATAAATTCTCCAAGTGAATTTACCTTGAAAGCTTGAAAAACTTGAAAAAAAAACTTTTACTGAACTTTTAGTTTTATTGGCTTACAGAAGCCATCCTTTTTTTTTCATGAAAGCTCTCCTCTTTTTTTCATAAAAGAGCATCGGCTAAGGCTTAAAAAAAAACCTTAGCTGAATCTTTCTTGAATTTTTTATTACTTTATTATTTTATTATTATTTTTATCTTTTATTTTGATTAGATTTAAATTAATTATTTTTGTCATTTTGCATGTTGCATAATGCATGACATCATCATCTACAGACATAAGAAAGAAAAATCTATTTTGAGAAAAATAAATTATAGGGATTAAATTATAACAAATTAAAAATTATGTATTCAAAGAATAAAATCTCACACAACAAATTTAAATAAAAAATTAATCAAAATAAGCTTCTTGGGCTTGTTGGAAAATAAAAATAGGCTCATTGGGCTTACTAAAAAGTTAATGGGGTTACCGAGCCCATTTAAAAAATTAATGGGTTTTAACATGTGGTTGTCAAATAGTTTGACATGAAAGATTTAGGGGAAGTTGATTATGCTCTAGGCATTCATTTCTTTAGAGATCGAAAAAACATGATGGTAGCTTTATCCCAAACTTCATATATTGACAAAATTATTAAAATGTATGCAATCAAAGATGCCAAGAAAGGTTCACAACCCTCTATGGCAAGATTCACTATTTCATTGGATGATTACTCTAGGGCATCTAATGAGAAAGAGCGCAAGAAAGTCCCTTATGCATCCACTGTGTGTAATGTCATATACGCTATGCTTTGTGCATGACTAGATATTTGTTATATAATTGCTACTACAGGTCAATATTAGTCAAACCCTAGTAACAACCATTGGCAAGTAGTGAAGCTTATATTCAAGCATCTTAAGAGAACGAGGAACTATATGTTGGTATATTACGAAAGAGATCTAACACTCATGTGATATACAAATTTAGACTTCCAAACTTGTAAGGATTTAAGGAAATCAAATTTTGATACTGTATTTAACCTAGGAAGAGGTGCCATTGTGTGGAGAAGTGTAAAACAAACTTGTAGGGCTGACTCTGCATGGAAGTCAAATATGTGGCTGCCTTTAAAGCATTTAAGGAAGCGACTTGGCTTTGTAAGTTTTTTAGAAACCTTAAGGAAATTCTTAGTATGGATAATGTGGCAATAGCAAATACCAGAGAATCTAGACACCATAAGAGGATGAAGTATATAGACGAGAAATACCGAATATAAAAGAGCTGGTAATGGAAAGAGTTGTTAATGTTTGCAAAATTATGTTTGAGGATAATCTTGTTGATCCATTAACTAAAACTTTGGTGGCTAGGGGTTTTGAAAGGCATGTGGAGGCTATGGGTATACAAGACATGACTCATTTACTCTCTTAGGGCAAGTGTGAGATTTTTAGGAATGCCCTAAGGATGAAAGACATTTTGATGTATTTCATATATTGAACTGATTATTTATATATATATTCGAGTTATCATTATATCTTTGCTATTTTGTCCTCATTTAGATTTACATGTTAAAGTAAATTTAACCAAACATGGCTCATTGACTACTTGTGTTTATATTATTAGAATATTGCATATAATGGACTTTACACGGGAAGACAACATTCCAAGGTAAGTAGCCTAAATTAATAAGTCCATAGTCTATAGAGTTAATATGAGTAATTAACTCATGTTAAGACTATTATGTCATCCAAATCCAATTAGGGAGATAGCTTGTCTCAGTCATATAAAGCGGTTTGACTCCAAAATGGATATATAGATATATTATCTAGAGATGGTGATATATTGGACTAGACCAAAGTGTAATTGGTCCATTTACATGGATTAATTCACTTTTGAGATTCATTATGTAATTACCTCAATCTTGAGTAAGTAATTGACTCAATGTCTATAACTCGTATGCTTTGACTTTTCAAAGGCTAAAGAGTCTCAAAGTAGTAAGCTATTAGATCGGTTTGTTGGGCATATAACTTATACTCGATGAGAGCTTTACTTATATCTATGGAATCATAGCTCCCATAAAAAATTAAGGTTATCCTCTTAAAAAGGCATTACACGATATAGTGAAAATGGACAAGGCCTCAGTCATTTGTATGTCAAATGATAAATTGCTCACATGTGGTGAAAAATCATTTTTACCTGGAGAGTATAATGGAACTTTAAAAAAAGGTGATCAAGTAGGTAAAACAGACTTTTAATCCTAAGTGGATCACGAATATTATATGAGGGTATTACATAAATGACAAGGTCATTGAACTACAAGACTATTTATAAAGCTTACATAATATGGTATATAATTGGGAGTACAGTCGCAGGTTTTTAGTGGTATGACTATGAGATTAGCTATTACGTGATTAATTATTCGGGATAGCATAATTAATACATAAATCATTATAGCCTAATTATATATGTCCAATTAGTCCACCACTAGCTCAATATAATTCCTTATGGTTAGTTATTGATCGAAATATCCGAAGATGAAAGATTCATAATATGATAAAATGATATGCCGGATTCACCCACTTCATGAGTGTAGGCATTTTCTTTGATAAATAAATGACAATAATTTTTTACTGTTATTTATTTAGAATATATATATAATTTGATTAAATATTTATTTAGATAAGAATTAGTAATTTAAATTAATTATATTTATCTTTTGATAAATATAAGAACTAATTTAAATTAAATAGATATGAAAAATTAATTATTCATATAATTAATCAATATCTATTAAAACTTGCTTAAAATATTTATTTACAAATTAAATATGGATAATATTCTAAATAAATTAAAGAAATTATTTATTTATTTATTTTAATTTATGATTAAATTAATTATTTTATTATAGTTAACTTTATTTCGATAATTAGTACATAATTATTCTATTTGAGTAAAATTTTCATGATTTTATTTCAAATTAGAAGTGGAGTTGTAGAAAATTATTGGGCTAAATAAAATTAACATTTTAATCAGAGTTAATTAATATTCAAACTAAATAGGCTAAATTCCATAAAATAAATTTGGGCTAAAATATTGTCTATGGACACGAGGGTTTGGGCCAAATTATAGCAAGCACCCATACTAGGGTTAACTCAATATATGGGTTTTATAGAATTAATAAAAATAATTATTTTAATTAAAAAAATTAAAATTAGGGCTACCTTGTTACCTGATATAATTAAGAGGCTTGTGCCTAGGGTTTTTTTTAGACTTTGTTGCCATACTTAGAGGTTTTTAACCACAATATCTCGTGATTCTAAAACTGGTGGCATGAGGTGGTTATTAAGGAATATTAAGCAGTACAAATCCAGAGTTGATCAAAGATAAAAAGTGACCACACACTCTACCATCCTGGAATTGGAGAATAGTAGAAAAGTCTAGTTAGTTGAAGCTTTCAAACGGTAGGAATTCTTTGATGGCATCTTTAGATATGCAACTCAGGTAACTGATTAAGATGATTTTATTGTACATAACAGCACGACTTAGTATATTGGATTAAAAATTTTTTAAAATTTCGCTACACATCTGATCAGTTTTTCCTATAATTGGCATCAAAGCCAGATCATGATTATGTTATATACATAAAACTTTTAATCAAAATTCTCGTTGAATATGTATAGATTATTTATTATAGAGTTGGCATTCTAGGATTTCTATTATGTTGTTTATCATGACATATATATTAATTTTTTACCGATCATGTTCCTTTAGATTTTTGAATTAATGTATTTGGTTTTTTATTTGGTTTGTAATTATATGTGGTATATCATCACCATATAGGTTTGTTTTTTATTTTCTTCAAATTTTTATGTAAATTGTATAGGGAAGATGAAGATATGAAGAACGTAAATTCTTTTCGAATTAAACTATTTATTTTCTAATAATTAAAAAGCTATTTGAAATCAACACCTTCTATCCCGAACCAACAGCCTGATGGTGTGCAAATTTCTTGGGCATAGGTATTCACATTAGAAAAACTTAAAAACCAAGAACCCTAACTCGAGGATGCTAGGGTTTGAACCTTAGTAGCCCAAGCTGCTTAGGTTACTATCAGGGTACGAACCCTAGAACCAGAGGTATAACTTGGCCACACCCTAAGGGTACGAGGTGCACACCCTGAGGGCCGGGCATGCGCACCTACCCTAGGGGTGGGGCGTGCACACCTCAAGGGTGCGAAGAGTGGACCTTGAAGGTAGGACTCACTCACCAACCTTGGGATGGGGCACGTGTACCCTAAGGTGCAGGGCACGAACCTTGGGTATGAGGCACACGCCCGCCTACCCTAGGAGAGGGTTGCGTGAACCTCTAGGAATGGCTTACTGTGCCATTGGGGCTCGAACCCCAATGGTAGTTTTAACCTATCCGGGGCCTAGTATCAGGGTACCGAGCCTATATGGGCCATGAGAAAAGATTTAGACCCAATGAATTTTTCAAACATTATTTGTCAAAATTTTCACGAGCAATGGGTTGAGGCCCATAACTATTAAAGGATAGATGTTTTAATCTTGATTTTTTTATCAGACTACAAAGATGGTTATTTTTAAATGTTTTATGGATATGAACAAACAAATTATATGGGTAGAAATCGATGCATGAAGATGGAGCAAAAACTCCAAGACCTAAAGTATGCTTTAGATGAAATTTTTGTAATCTTATTTTTTTTTCTATTTTCTAGGATGGGATCATGTCTGGCTAGTTAAATATTTTTCCGTCTATATTTTTTGTTGATAGATGTATATATACATATATGATTGGTAACATGACATATAAAATAGGTGAATACCACTCAAACATTTACTAATCATGCATATTAAAACCTTACATGTTTTTTAAAATATTGAGTTGGAGAGTTTTTCAAACAAAACCCATAGCCTCCATTGTTAATCCATATGTGAAAGGACATTAACACCTTATGCCAGTTCCGCCCCTAGCCATACCCCTTGGTAGGTGGTTAAATGTTGTCGGTATACTAGATTGGATCTCCTATGTGGAAAATGTTCTTGGCATGTTCTATTCGAGATCATCCCCCAATGACTTGAGTAGCGCATGGACCAGGTTTCATAAACAATGGTTATACACTCAAGACTAGTTTAATAATAATCTCCCCTCTAAGCTCTGTTAGTTAAACTAGTGACCAAATAAACAATTATTAATAGATGTCTTAACGTAGGAGGATTTAAGGTAACATATATTAACTAGATGGGATCCATGTTTTTAGTAATTTGAATTATGATCACCCCTTGGTGGCTTAAGACAATAGATGCTAACAATTACCATTGCAATGCTATATTTTATTGAGGATTTAGTGTAAAAACATATATATCTATGTTTAATTACTAAATATCTGATTTATATTTGCTTGAGCATGATTTTAATGTTTATTTGTTTCAATTCAAAATGCCACCTAAACCTTTTATACAAATTCTCACTGATAACAAATTAAATAGGGATAATTTTAAATATTAGAAAAGAAATTTGTTAACCACCTGAGCCTCCACATGATGCACTTAACGGACAGGCTTTCTTACTTTACACTTATTGGAAAGAGTCTAATGACATAGCACGTCGCTACATGCCAGCTAGCATGTCAAATGCTTTGCAAAAGCAACAAGAGAACTATGTCATTGCTAGATAGATCATGGATAATTTAGAGGATATGTTCAAAGGCCAAGTCAAGTTGGTTAGATAATCCACTATTATAAATTTAATGAACTATGAGCAAAATGTAGGAACCCAGTAAAGGATCATATGGTTACACTTATAGAATTTTTTGTAGAGGCTACTGAAAATGGTGATGTGTTGAAATATAACACCCAAATTGAGATGGTGTTTAAAACTCTTTCTAAGGATTTTATGGGCTTGCGAGCTGTGTATAATTTAGAAAGAAAAAATTTAGGTCTCACCGAGCTCATGAGGGAGTTATAGGCCTATGAGCTCATGCTCAATGATGGCCACCAACCCAAGGTAGAGGCAAATCTGGCTATTGCTTCTAATTATGTTTCACGAACAAGAAAAAAAGAAGCAAAACTCCAAGAAGCAAGGGGCTTCTGAGTCTTCTATTCTTCTTTTATTCAAAGATAAGAAGGAAAAGAAAAAGAAGCCGAAAAACCCTAGAAGTCAAAATTCTTTTATTATGGAAAGGTTAGTTCCTTCAAAAAGACTTGCAAGGAATTCCTAGCTTTTAAGGGCAATGAAGGTAAGGATCTTCTTTATGTTGAAGCTTGTTTAATGGAAGATTCAAAAGACACTTAGATCTTTGATTCTGAAGCCACTAAACATGTTTGTGTTTCTTTGTAGGGTTCAAGGAAATAAGAAATCTGCTTGATAGGAACCTTTCATTAAGAACCAGTAGTAAGAGTGTGGTGTTAGCAAAAACAATGGGAGATGTACGTCTTTATTTTGATGAATTTAGATTTATTTTGTTAAAAGACTACTTTTTTAAGAGGAAGTTTATTTCAGTCGCTAGTTTAATTAAATTTTCCTATTCAATTTCTTTTAGTAAAATCATAGTGATTTATAAAAACAAGTCTTTTATCTATTCTGGAAGAATGGATGGTAATCTTTATTTAATCAAACTAAAGATGTACTCACTACTAGACACTGAATTAATGAATAATTCTAAAAGGTTAAAAATTTCTCACTCTAATAAGGCATACCAGCATTTAAAACTTGGTCTAGCCAAGAAAGGGTTCAAAGATAGGTAAATAATGGTCTATTGGAATCTCTAAAAAAGGCATGTTTACCCAATGTTAATCTTGTCTTGAAGGTAAAATGACCAAGAGGTCTTTTGAAGCAAAAGGTACAAGCACAGAAGAACTTCTAGAAATTATGCCCACTGATGTATGTGACCCAATGAACGTCAAAGCACGATAAGGGTATGAGTACTATGTATTATTTATAGATGATAACTCAAGGGTTGGGTATGTGTACCTGATGCACCATAAAAGCAAAACCTTTAACAAGTTCAAAGAGTATTGTGCAAAAATGTAGAATCAATCGAGTAAATCCATTAAGACACTTTGATCCAATCGACGTCATGAATACCTCTTTGATAAATTTCTAGGGCACCTCGTAGAAAATGGGATTTTATCCCCATTCGTTGCACTAGGTACTCCACAATAGAATGGTGTAAAAGATAAAAGAAATATGACCTTATTGGATATGGTATGGTCCAAGATAAGTGTTCAAAACTCTTAACATATTTTTGGGATATGCATTGTGTAGACACCTTATTTTTTTCGGTCCAGTTTTTGGTATCCTAAGAGTTAGGTAAAATGACAAAATAAAAAGAAATAAAAATAAAGCTAGGGGATGATCCCACCATAGGGCAATCTGAGAAATCTTCTTATGATTTGGCCAACACCACAAGGATCATTTGCTCAAGAGAAAGTCTCTGAAAGCACTCAGTGGAAAATTCATGTCATCAGCATCGAAGCCAATCGATTAGGCAGACTTCTTTTGACACTTTTGTACTTCAAAATTTTTCAATCAAATAAGAACACAATTGTTTGATTTCTCACAGAATCTTGTCGTAGCACTGCATTTCATGTTGCATCATGTTTATCATTTAATTGATAATGTTTGATAAACAAACAAAACTGATAATAGGATTTCCTAGCATTACTTCAAAAGATAGAACTTTTCAAGGACCTTATTTCATGTATAAATACTAAGAATGAACTCTTAAGACCACAATCAGTGTTGCATTAGGACCCCACATCTAGAAAATATACTCAAAACCTTCCTTCAATTAGTGGTCAAGAACCCTCTGTACCTCCTAAGAGGGGACAATCTTAACATTTAAAGCCTCTAGAAATCTAGAGCAAGATTGACGAACACTGGACAAAAGGCCACCTCACCAAAGCCAAAGAAAGCCTAAAACCAGCCATTGGATTAGGCCTTTAAAGTCATCACCTTTGCATCAATTAGGAAGACATTTGCACCTCCATGCATTATGCAGCATTTAACATCTTGCAGGTATCAACTCTTATACGTAAAAGTCAAATTTATGGGGAACCTAAGGTACCATTTGTTTTGATTTAAAAAAAAATAAAAGCCCACACAAGTCAGTGGCAATTACCTACTCAGTCTTCAAAGAGCAGAACACTTATTAAAGCCCATACAAGTTAGTGGCAACATCCTACCTCAGCCTCAAAAAGTAGGACACTTATTAAAGCCCACATAAGTTAGTGGCAACCACATACCTCAGTCTTCAAAAAGCAAAACACTTCCTTATCTCAAAGCCCATACAAGTTGGTGGCAATTACCTACCATAGTCCTCAAAGAGCAAGACACTTATTAAAACCCATACAAGCTTATGGCACCACATTACTTACCTCCATCCTCAAAGAGTAAGGCATTTTCTTACCTTAAAGCCCACACAAACTGGTGGCACCATGTACCTCAATCCAGAAAGTGCTAGATGTCTTTCTTCATTTACCTCTAAGCCCACACAAGCTGGTCACACCCTTTTCATTTCAGTCCTCAAAGAGTATGATGCCTTTTCTATTAATTTTAAGCCCACATGAGCTGGTGTCCCTTCTTTTTTTTAGTCCTCAAAGAGCAAGACACTTTTTCTTTCCCACCCAAAAAATAGCCTAATACACTACCTGAACAAAATGGTGTATATTTATCTTTACCCTATTCTTAATACTTAGCAACGGTCAAAGAGGGGCAGCTGTAGACCCTCATTTTGTCCAGACTAGTTTTTGGTATCCTAGGAGTTAGGTAAAAAATGACAAAATAAAGAAAAATAAAAATAAAGCTCGGGGACGATCCCACTATAGGGCAATCTGAGAAATCTTCTTATGATTTGGCCACACCATAAGGATCATTTGCTCGAGAGAAAGTCTCTGAAAGTACTCAATGGAAAATTCATGTCATCAGCATCGAAGCCAATCGACCGGGCAGACTTTTTTTGGCTCTTTTGTATTTTAAAATTTTTTAATCAAATAAGAAAACAATTGTTTGATTTCTCACAGAATCTTATTATAGCACTGCATTTCATGCTACATTATGTTTATCATTTAATTGATAATGCTTGATAAATAGACAAAACTAATAATAGGATTTCCTACCATTACTTCAAATGATAGAACTTTAAAGGGGCCTTGTTTCATGTTTAAATACTAAGAATGAACTCCGAGGGCCACAATCGATCTTGCACTGGGACCCCACATATGGAAAATATACTCAATTTTTCCTTAGCGATGGTCATGAACCCTCTATACCTCCGAAGAGGGGACAATCTTAACATATAAAGCCTCTAGAAATCTAGAGCAAGATTGATGAACCCTGGATGAAAGGCCACCTCACCAAAGCTGAAGAAAGCCCAAAACTAGCCATTGGATTAGGCCTTTAAAGCCATCACCTTTGCATCAATTAGGAAGACATTTTCACCTCTATCCATTATGCAGCATTTAACATTTTACAGGTATAGCTCCCATACACAGAAGTTAAATTTATGGGGAACCCAAGGTATAATTTGTTTTATTTCAAAAGAAAATTAAAGCCCACATAAGTCGATGGCAATTACCTACCTCAGTCCACAAAGAGTAGGACACTTATCAAAGCCAACAAAAGTTGGTGGAAACTACCTACCTCAGTCCTCAAAGAGCATGACACTTATCCAAGCCCATACAAGTTAGTGGCAACTACATACCTCAGTCCTCAAAAAGCAGAATGCTTCCCTATCTCAAAGCCCACATAAGTTAGTGGCAATTACCTACCTCAGTCCTTAAAGAGTAGGATGCTTATCAAAGCTCACACAAGCTGATGGCACCAGACTACCTACCTACACCCTCAAAGAGTAGGGCATTTTCTTACCTTAAAGCCCACACAAATTGGTGGCATCTATGTACCTTAGTCCATAAAGTGCAAGATATCTTTCTTCACTTACCTTTAAGCCCACATAAGCTAGTGGCACCCCTTTCATTTTAGTCCATAAAGAGTAGGATGCCTTTTCTATTACTTTTAAGCCCACAAGAGTTGCTAGCAATTCTTTTCTTTTAGTCCTTCAAGAGCAGGACACCTTTTCTTTCCCACCCAAAAAATAGCCCAATACATTGCCCGAACAAAATGGTGTCTATTTGTCTTTACCTTGTTCCTAATACTTAGTAATGGTCAAAGAGGGGTAGCTGTAGACACCTTATTTTGTCTGGACTGGTTTTTGGTATCCTAGGAGTTAGGTAAAAAATGAAAAATAAAAAAAATAAAAATAAAGTTAGGGGATGATCCCACCATGAGGTAATCTGAGGAATCTTCCTATGATTTGGCCAACAGCACAAAGATCATTTGCTCAAGAGAAACTCTCTGAAAGCACTTAATGAAAAATTCATATCATTAGCATCGAAGCCAATTGACCGAGCAGACTTCTTTTAGCTCTTTTGCATTTCAAAAATTTTCAATTGAATAAGAATAGAATTGTTTTATTTCTTGCAGAATCGTGTCGTAACACTATATTTCACGATGCATCAAGATTATCATTTAATTGATAAGGCTTGATAAATAAACAAAATTGATAACAAGATTTCCTAGTATTACTTCAAATAATAGAACTTTGCAGGGACCTTGTTTCATGTTTAAATACTAAGAATGAACTCTTGGGGCCACAATCGGTCTTGCACTGGACCCCACATCTAGAAAATATACTTAAAACCTTCCCTCAGTAAGTGGTCATGAACCCTTTATACCTCCAAAAAGGGGACAATCTTAACATTTAAAGCCTCTGGATATCTAGAGCAAGATTGATGAACCTTGGACAAAAGGCCACCTCACCAAAGCCAAAGAAAGTCGAAAACCAGCCATTGGATTAGGCCTTTAAAGTCATCACCTTTGCATCAATTATGAAGTCATTTGCACCTCCATGCATTATGCAGCATTTAACATCTTACAGGTATTAGCTCCCATATGTAGGAGTCAAATTTTTAGGGAACCTAAAGTACCATTTGTTTTTATTTAAAAAAATTAAAGCCTACATAAGTTGATGGCAATTACCTACCTCAGTCCTCAAAGAGCAGGATGCTTATCAAAGCCCACACGAGTTAGTGGCAATTACATACCCTAGTCCTCAAAAAGCAGAATGCTTCCCTATCTCAAAGCCCACATAAGTTGATGGCAATTACCTACCTCAGTCATCAAAGAGCAGGACGCTTATCAAAGCCCACACAGCTGATGGCACCACACCACCTACCTTCATCTTAAAAGAGTTAGGTAAAAAATGAAAAAAATAAATTAAATGGAAATAAAGCTGGGGCACAATCCCACCATGGCCAACCTGAAGAATCTTCTTATGATTTGGCCAACACCACAAGGATTATTTGCTTAAGAGAAAGTCTCCAAAAGCACTCAGTGGTGTTGCAACGTACCCCGGGGGTGGATTATCGTGGATCTAGGAGTTCGTATGACTTAAAATACTTTCTTGACTTGGAAATATCTTTTTGACTGAGACTTTTCTTTGGCGATGTGATAAGAATGAGAACGTACAGATTCTCGACTTGTGATGCAGGTAAAGGAACCATAAGATGAATCACTCATCTTATTGGTCTCGGATAACCATCACGAAATGGTCAATGCTTGGCGTCGCCACCGATCATTTTGGGCTAGGCATGATAGGATGCCTATTGAAACCTATGTTTTGAGATGCGAAACTTAAAAAATCGATCCTGTGGTCTACATAATGCAAAGATTCACTGTTTGGGTTCAGGAGTTGGTTACATGCAATGAGGTACAAACGTCTTCGCAAGACCCGAAATCAATACCTTACTAGCTATGTCTTATCTCAATTTTGATTATTTTGATCTTATCTTGCCATTATTTTGATATAACCTTCTTTTAATGCATGAATCTTATAGAAATACAAATCCAAGTTTTGATGAAAAAGATATAATCTCATATGCACCCAAAGAGATGGGGAATATAGAAATTTTCAACAAAATGACCTCTGGATTTTCTTTCAAAATGGAATGTTCCACTTTGGGCATTAGAAAGATACGCGCGCAAACCATTACCTTTAATTTTATTTGAAATAATTGGAAATCATGAATGCAAATAATCATCATAAAGAAATCATGTTAGTATGACAATAAATGAAATAACATAACATGGATCATTCAATGTAATGATAAAGAAAATGGGTGGACTATTGGAATTTATCTCGCTATTAGCATCGATTATCTAAGAATAACCGAATCGATAATTTTCGAGATACATCTGGGTTTCTTAATTAAACAAGGTTTTTTTGACATATTCATAGAAGTCTGAGAAGGAGAAAAATTAATTGTAGTTGAAAGACAAGGCTGGAGTATCCTTTCGAAAAGATGGGGTTAGAGTATCCCCGTGGATGACAAATAATTTGACAAAGGAAGATTTTTAAATCTTAACAATTTGGAAAAATGGGGTTGGAGTATCCCCTCGGAGGGTCAGGGTTGGAGTATCCCTAAAAGTGACACGTCTAACACTCTTTAAAGAAGTCGAGTTGGAAAAATTAAGTTGATAAAATCTTGTGATTTAGAAGACGGGTGAGCATTTTGATGACTTTTGGTGAAAAGAATTATTGTGAATAAGGTTGGTAAAGATGTAAAATGTGTTTATGCCTTGCTACAAGCCCATGGGAGGTCAAAGCATATTCTCAAGTCTAATCAGGTTGACATAGAGACATTCGAATGTGTTGAGATGAAATTTAAGAAAACAACTCGATTTTGGCCAAAACCAAAAATAGGGGATAGCATCGTGCTATCTTACTTCCCGAATTTATGCTAAATTGATTCGAAGGATTTAGAAGGTGGACAAGTCACCATTAGAAAGGTAACTCAATGAGGGTCATCCTAAAAATATTCCCACTATCCCAAGAAGTCACTTTCTAAGGGAATAAATTTTCAAGTTCGAATTGATAGTGCTGCTGGTAGAGCATATGAGGGACAAGGTGTGTCAAAATTTTAAAAATCACCCTAATCATTTGGTATCTAAAAATTGCAAACAAAACCTTTCTGAAAATGGAATTTCATGAACCTTTTAGGAAAAATGTTTGAAAAATCATCTAGTGGGCTTGAACAGCCCAACCAGAATACATGTTCTGATTTCAGAGGTTCCAAATAGTTTAGACTTGAAAAATCATAACTCTTTCATCCGGAATGATCCAAGGGTGAATAAGATAATGTTTTAAAGATAATTTGACATGCTTTGACAGAAAAATATTAGAAAATTCATGAAAAATTGTTTAGGATTTTAAAGTGATTTTTCAATTTGCAATAGTTGTAATGCCAGCAGGAAACAAAGTAAAGCAGGGGATATTTCTTGTTTTCCTTATGTTTACCGGCCTACACTCGAGTAATTGATATTCGAATGTCCATGACTGAAGGGAAAGAGTGGCATGAGCATCATAAACTCATTTGCATAGCCCTAGAGTAGTTTGGGATAATGAAACAGTTCGTTAATCATACCACTTAAGGTTTTGACTCAAAAACAAGGCATAAACATTTCGGGGATGAGTGTAAAGTCATTTTCATTGGAAAATTAAAAGATTTAAGCTTGTTTACCCAAGATTCCAGATCTGGAAAACTTAATTTTCCCCTTGATATTTTGCTAGCTTTAAGAAAAGTGCTAAGTCCATGCTAATCCTCATTGGTTGAGGTTAACATGCTTGGCTTAGGGGGTTTCAAAAATCAATTTTTGACA